>LOJH01001215.1:0-17026 GCA_001685095.1 Ellobius talpinus
TATGTGTTGCTTTCATTGGTTAATAAAGGAACTGCTTTGGGTCTATAGCAGAGCTGTAGGGGAATAGAGCTAGGTGGGGAAAACTAAACAGAATGCTGGGAGGAAGAAGGCAGAGTAGGAGAGAGAGATGCCATGGAGCCACCAGAGTCAGACATGCCAAATCTTTGTTGGTAAGCCACTGCCACATGGTGATATACATATTAATAGAAATGGGTTAAATTAATATAAGAGTTAGCCAATAAGAAGCTACAACTAATGGACTGAGCAGTGTTTTAATTAACATAGTTTCTGTGTGGTTATTTTGTTTCTGGGCTGCCAGAACAAACAAGTGGCCTCCTTCAACAATTCCCTCCACTGTAATGTCTATTATTCAGGACCAAAAAGCTCCAGGAATTCATTTGTATGGTGGTCATTATGATGAGCAAGACACTAGTGTTTACTAGTTCATCAAAAAACAGAGTACTGTGATACACAATTATTTGAAAACAAGCATTTGAGTTCTTATCTGTATTCATGAAGAAGCACAAACCCCCTCTGAAACACTGAATACTGGAGCATTTCTTAGCTCATAAGAGCTTTCTATTTGCCACAGGATTTGTAACATTGTTACAGTCTCATGCAACCCTTCTTGTGAACCCCATCCAAGCTCTTAAACTCAAATTCTTCACCTTTGTTACACTTTTGCACTGGGATCTGACATCTGATTCTAGCTTTGTTACAGACTAGCTGTGTGATATTTTCTTTTAAATTCATTTCTCAAGAATTAAGTTTCTGTAACTGTAAAATACATACATCAAATGACTACAGTAGTAAATGAGAAGATATATTGGTATCTATAGAGAACTGCCTAAGTAAAGTCAACATTTATTTGTGTAATTTTTATTATTTTCATTAATAGTAAGCTACAGAGGTATACACACACACACACACACACAAAGCAACTCAGCTCTAACAGCAAAGTATCTTTCTCCATTGAACTGCAGAGAGGAGAGAGTTCCATTCCCCCTCACAAACCATGTGGTCATGTTACATCTAGCTTTTGCTGCTGGGAAACACTAGCTTTCAGGTTCTACCAATCCTGATGACTGTCTCTATGACCACAAATGTTCACATGAAAAACCACAAGTCACATTCTTCAGCTCTCTGTCATGCAGATCCTGTGCCCTGCTCTCTCCAAGTAAAATCCATAAGATAGATCTGTTCTCATGGGCTGGCAATAAAGAGCAAATTATTCTCGCGTGTAGCAAGCAGAGCAACATAAATAGCTCATCACAATTGATATTTTCTAGAAATCAAGTCTGAATATAAAATTGAAAGTAAGAAAAAAATCCTTTTTGGAATTAAAAGCATCACACATTTGTAGCATGGTTTACTGAATCTTTTCCCTGGAACATGATGAAGAAGGCTTTAGAAATTTTTGTCCCTGCCCCAAGTGACAGTTTTAAGTTCTTGGAAATGGACTTCTCACTAGCTTCCAAGAAAACACTAGAAAGGTGTAATATTAGGGCACAACCTACAGGCAGTCAATATACAGAGTGTTGGCACAGAGGCCAAAGTGTGGCTTGGTAAGGCATGAGCAAAGCCAAGTCCAGTGAGATTATAGTGGAAGGCCCTCACTTAGAAAACCATGCATCTACACACACTCATCTCCTTGGACGGGTTTAGCCTGTCTTTACCATGTTCCATCATCAAACGTGTATGATAAGTAAGTACAGCAAAGTGAAAAACGCTTCTGGCTGGTGAAGAGAAAGAACACAGTGTGTTTGTCTTCTCTAGAAGTCTATACTGATAGGTTTTGTTTTGGTTTTAATACTGTTTTATGTCTGTTTCTGAGCTAAATATATCTCATTACTTTTGAGATGTGTGGCAGAGCAGGCAGAACCCCAATTTAGCCAAATAGCATTATCCCCACAACGTGAATCGTAACTCCAGTGACGCTAGTACTGTTATAGCTGAACTCTGTCTCAGTAATTTTGTTATATTTTCTTCATCAGACTCATGCCAGATCCTTTCTTTAAGGACAGTTAGCCGGCCCTTGGTTTTTCTGTATTTGTCAATCTCCCTTTGCAGACTAGAAATGCAGCCCTGAATTAGGATGGTCCAAAGGGGCAAAGTTAAATATGTGTAGGATAGCAGCTGCCAAAGAGGAAGTGGCACATTGCATATTTTAGACAACCAAAGGCTTTGATGTCCTCCTGCGCCAGCCCAGAGTGTGGCAGCGGTGTCCCTAATCTCTGTGAATTATCTCCTAGGGCATTAATTAATATCCCAAACCAGTGGTTCTCAACCTTCCTAATGCTGTGACTCTTTACTACAATTCCTAAGGTTGTGGTGACTCAACCATAAAACTATTTTTTGTAGCTATTTCCTAACTATAATGTTGCTGCTGTTATGAATTGTAATGTAAATATCTGATATGCAGGTTATCTCATTTGCGACCCCTGTGAAAGGGTTGTTCAATCCCCAAATAGGTTGCAAGCCATAGACTGAGAACCACTGTTCTAAATAAGAGCAAATATAAAGAGCGTTTTCGGCACTTAGGAAACTGACTTTCTTCACCATCAAAGGTGAAAGCTGGGCATGGTAGTGCTCACCAACACTTTACCCCAACACTCCGTAGGTCGAGACAAGCAGATTTCCACAGGTACCAGGCTAGTCTGGTGGAGAGAATGAGCCCCAGGCCCAAAAAGGCCGCATGGGGAGACCCCATCTCAAAAAGACAAAAGCAAAGAAGAAACAGCGTTCAAGCTGTTACTACAGTTTGAGTCTGGAATGCCCCCCCACGCTCATATTCTGTGTCCTTGCTCCCCAGCTTGTGGTTGTGCTATTTTGAAGGCTGTGGCACCTTTGAAAGACAGAAGTAGGTCATTAGGGGTTGGTCTTCACAGGTCACGTCTACTTCTAGTTCCAGCTTGCTTTCTGTTTCCCATGGGCTGCCCTGTGATGAACATGCTATTATTTCCCTGACTGATGGAGCTGTTCTGCCATCCAATTGTAACGGACTGAATTCCTCTGAAACTGTGAGCCAGAATAAATATCCCACCTTTAAGTTTCTCTCAAGTGTTTGAGTTGGTGGCACAAAAATAATGCATATAGTTCTCCTGTTTGATGACTTTAGCTTAATATAAGCTTATCTATGTACACACTTCATACACACACACAACTTTACAGTCATTTCTTAGTGTCTGTGTGGATTGGGTCCAGTATCCCCTTCAGATATCAAAATACAAGTGCCTTGTATAAAATAGTGTATCACCTTTAACTTACTACACCCTCCTGCATAGTCTGAATCATCTCTGGATTACTTATAGGACCCACTATAATTTAAGTGCAATGTGTATAGTCATTATACTGTTTTTAATTTACGTTATTTTTGTTACTATATTGCCATCTTTCATATTTTTCATGTGTGGTTGGTTGACCCCCAGATGCAGAACCTGTGGATAGGAGGGGCTAATGGAATGCACATTGCCTTTAAGAAATACTGTTATGTCTAATGAACCCTTAAAAGAATCTCAGTTTTTCAAAACTAACTTCTGTGAACTAAGAATGTTCACAGTACGATGTATGCTTGTGTGAAAATGTCTTCATGTAACACAACACCACATGCAATTCCTATGCACAACAAACACTCTAAAAACAATAAAATGAGTTACTATAAACAGGATACATAGCCTCAGTTATTACAGACACACCCCACTGTTTTCAAGCATAATCTTATTAAAAATCATAGCACCCACTTTGCAGAAGACTGAAGTCTTCAAGTCCCATGGGCCTGTGTGTGAAGCACTTACGTTCTTTTTGTCAAGTGGCTGGAGAAAGTGCTGGGGTACACAACAACCCAATCATACAGGAACTAAACTGTCTGTCTGCTCCCTGCAATCTGAGACCCCCAGATTGCTTGTTCTCGCCATCCAGTACTCCTGGCCCCATCTTCTCTGTTTTATTTTCTTGCTACTTGTGAAGGGGATTCATAAGCTATTTTACAGTGGCTCTCACTCATGTTACAGAGTTGTTGACTCTATCTATGGTCAGTGTGGAATAAAAGGGAGGTGATGAAACACAAATGTCCGCCAGACTCTGAGTCCCCATATCATCATATTCCCAAACTGACCTGGGGGTTTTAGATACAGGTCTTAACAATCCCTATTGCTCTTTTTACTATTTAACTTGGCCTTCATCTCTAAATCTCTCCACAGATACATTTTGTCATGAAAGATTAGACTCTCCTGCTCTAAAAGTTTACAACAAGCTCCTTTTTTCTTTTTCCCTGTACCCTTGTGCTGGGGATTAAACCCACAGCCCCAAACATGATAGGCAAGTGCTCCACCTCTGAGCTATCTGCTCAGCCCCAGAGTAAGCTCGTGATGAAGGTTCTTTTCAGTAGGTATCCCAGGTCCAGGGTAGTGCAATGTGAATAGCTAGTTCTTCTATATTATATGCCAACTGTACATATCCAAAAATCCTACAGATCATGTCAGTGTATCTTCTTTCAGTCAGTTTTAAATTTTCCTTGCTCATACTTAAGATTGAGATGCTACTCATATGCCACTAACCACAGTGTCCAAACTTACTCTCACACCAACCATGGAATTTTATAGACAAAGCCTGCAAAGATTATGAAAACATATATATCCTACTTTATTGAAAAAAAATCTTGACAAATAATACAAATGAACAAAATGCTTTTATCTCATAAGCACCCTGTAAAATCCTGTGATCCTCTCTTGAAAGACAAAACATTCTGTTTACTTCTCTCCTTCAGAGATAAACCCTTGTCCAAATTCAGCAGCTTCTCGTTTCTCGTCTAAGAAGTCTGATCCATTTAGCCTTCACCTGCTTCATAAGCTGTGAAGTAAACTTGCTCATGTCTCTTTCTGACACATGTTTGTAAAAGGGGAGTTGGCAATATACACACAAAGACCACTATTTCTTGCAGGTAACAATTAGAAACCAGCATGCTATTTCAGAGAGATCAGTAGCTCCTGGCAGGCTTCCTTTGGTTATGCTTCTAAAGCTTCATAGGAACTCTCCATGCCTGGCTTCTAGAAAATTTCCAGTACCAACACCTGTCTTTTCATATGCTATTATTATTTATTATTCTTTTTATATCAATGAGGAGAGCATGCTAAATGAGAGCGGACCAAATGCTACTCTCTGTTCTATGGTGTATAGATCATGCATGGAGCTTTCGAATTTGCTGTGTTCCAGTGTCTCACCTTTAAGTGTTCATAGCTCTGAAATCAGGCATTTTATATCAGAAAGGTCCCCAAATGATTCTGATGGAGTTGCTCCATGGCTCGGTGTATTAGTTACTCCTGTCATTGCCATGAAAAACACTTGACAAAAGCAATTTTAAGTAGTGGGTATTTACTTTGGCTCACAGTCTCAGGAGACTTTAATCAGTCTTTTAAGATGGAGAAAACAAGACAGAAGGGGCAGCTTAGTCTGAGTTGGCTAGTGTGTGCTGTGAAGTGGCCGTGCACATCTTGGCTGACCAAGAAGTAGAAACAGCACCCCCAAATGTTGGGTGGTAGTGAAGTATGCCTTTAATCCTAGCACCCAGGAGGCAGAAGCAGACAGGTTTCTGTGGGTTCAAAGTCATCCTGGTCTACAGAACGAGTTCTAGAACAGCCAGGGTTACACAGAGAAACCCTTCCTCGAAAGACAAAAAAAAGAGGAGGAAAAGAAGGAGGAGGAGGAAGTAGAGAAGAAGGAACAGGAGACGGAGAAGAGGCAGCAGCAGCAGTGGTAGAGGCAGCTCAACCAGAATCATTTGGCTATACTCTCATAGACTCACTCTGGGTGACTCACTTCTGCCGGCTAGGCACCATGTCTCAGAGGTTCTATAGCAACCCAAATCACACCATTATCTGGGGACGTAATGTTTAAATACACAAGCTTGTGGGGCACATTTCAGACACAGTGCTTTGGAGGCTGAGGTCACATGAGTCAAGTCTAGGGCTTGGTTTCCTCTCAGCACCCGAGCTTTGACTCTTTGAGGAATCATTAGGGGTGTTAAGCTCCCCCCTGAGAACATGGCTGCTGCCAGAGATCCGGTGGGTGTAAAAGGCCCAAAGCCAAGTTCTAGCTTGTTTCTGTGCACTACCGAGTCTCAGCTGGGGGCGGTCCTGCTATTCACAGGGCACTCGGGGCACCTTTGTCAACATACGAAGGAATTATTCAGGGGTGCTGAACACACTGTATCACAAAAGGTGCCATTTACAAGGAAAGTGAGCCATATACTAATTGAGAAACGCCGCTTTACTTTTTCAGTTTGGCACCGTAAGGGATAATTCCCCAGTTAAGAAATATAGAAACTGAGGCCCTGAGAGGATAAGTCCAGGTTCAACAGGAAGAAGTTAAACAACTTTCCTCTACAGCATGTTCCTCTTGAGAGTCAAGGAAAGAGCAAGCCTGGAGGACGATAGTATTTCCGGGGAGGGGCGAGCCTAAGAGGGGGAGCCACTTGCTCATTCACACTGGAAGCCTGTCATCTTCCTGAAAGTCCTACAGAAGAAAAGATGGCACAGACTGATCATATAGAAAGACTCCTGGATTTCCTCCTTGCAAGCATAAGATGAGAACTGACTGCCCTGGGAAGCCACTATGATGTGAATAACATTGAAAATAACTGCACATTAAATTCAGATGAAATATTATCAGGTACTGACTCTCACCATTCTATGAAGTGGGATTATTACTGACATCTTATAGATGAGGCAACAAAAGGTGAGAGGCTTTCAATGGTCACTGGAAAGAACAAAAAGGAATGGTCTCTGAGCATCCAGACTCTGGATCTAATGCTTGTGTGGCCCTCAGGTGAGACATCTGTGAAGGGCTGAGCCCAAAGGTGCATTTAATACTGTTCAGTGTTTATTCAGCTCAAACACAGCTCCTTACACCCTGGTGTCTTGTGCATTTTTCTCACACATACACAGCATCAAAGGGGGCAGCAATTAGATATCTGGTGGGGCTGTTCAAGACTGCAATTTAAAGAATGCTTTAATGATGTTTAAACTATTTGCACAGCTTTACTTGGATACACAATTTATAATAAGAATCTACTATCCATCCAGCTAGTTATTCCATCCTCTTCAGTGACAAGGTGACAATCAATGGTATTTCCCACTGGGCTCTTTCCTCGTTTGGCCTTTGTACCTGTCCCAAGCGAAAAGATGTTTTTCAACTGTGCATATATGATCATGTCATGCCTCTGCCTGAGACTGGCCAGTTCTGTCTCTGTAAAGTGTGTCCCCATTCTTGACCTGAAAAGCATCTCTTGCCATAGCTGCTTCTAACCACTGGCTGCTTCTGCTACTCTCCCTGGGCCACGTAGTTATACCCGCATCCCCCATCCCTTCCCCGTCCCTCCCAGCATGCCTTTCTAGTTTCTGCTTCCTTCTACTTCCATCTTAACGATTTCCCCTGGAAAACATCCTTAATGGTCAGGGTGAAGCTTAATCATCAACCCTTCCCACTGAGACTCTCAGGAGCTTGCAAATGCCTGATCCTTGAGACAACACAAGTGGATGGCAGCATCCCTGTGAGTGGAGGAGAGGGCCTCTTTGCTTCTTGCTCTCTGGGTCTCCAGTTTCCAGCAGAATGACTGACCATGCATATCCATAAATATTGGAAGAATTGGTTAAAATCACAGAAAGTATCAATCTGAATACATTTTAGTTTAAATGTGAGCCAGAAGGACAGTTTCATATTGAAGCTTTTTAAAAGCTGAATTTCTAGCTTATTAAGGTGAGCCTAAGGCATAAAGGCCAATTGTTTAGTGTGCTTCTCATGAGGGTATGTGTTAAAATACCTGAACGAACACACTGAATGAACACAGAGGAAAACCGCCCACAGCTGGGGGAAGTTGTGTTTTAAACGCTCCTTCCGATGGAAGCCAAGAAGTCTTGGAAAGCTTCTATCAGCGTTTTGCTTGGACTTCAGATTTTAACGTGCAGGATTTAACAGCATCTGTCCCAGAAGGGTAAGAAGATGGTGCAAGGATCGTTTCTGTGAGGGCTGAAGGGAAAATCCAGACTCTCTGCAGTGTTAAATTGGAGCTTGCTCTAGCTTGAAAACAGATCCCAAGTGTCCAGTTCCCCGAGAGGCAGGCTCAGTCAGGAAACTGGAGGAGCGGTTCTCTGTGAGGCCTCGGGTTCTCCTTGGTTATGGGGCCCAAAGGGGTCTTAATACTGCCTGAGGTTCCATTCAGACCTCCCACACATTATTACCGTGTTACCTTCCTCTCACACTCTCAGAATCTGGAGGGTCACCGAGGAAGCCAGTCACACATTCCTGGGCTAGGATGCAGAGGGTAGCCTGCCTCTTCCTGCTGTGAATTCAGACTGAAAGAAGATCAATGATTTGGAGAAAGCATGGCTTCACAGGAGGAGTGCAGGGAGGGGCACCAAGATGCCGCCATTTGTCATAGTTCTGAGTTCCCATAGTCTGTGAGTTCTTAGACAACGCGCAGCCAGCTGCTGCAGCCTCAGCCACTTGCCAGGGGTGAGGACTTGGATTAGTCACTCAAACCCCCAAGTCTGTTTCTGAGAGGGTAAAATTAGGCTGATTGGGATGGGGGATGACTCAGTGGAGAGAGTACTTGCCTGCACGCGTGAGGCTATGAATTCAATCCCCAGGATCCACAAAAAAGGCTGGCATGGCAGCCTGTACCTGTGCCGGTGAAGGGGAGACTGGGGGATCCCTGAGCCTTACCTGCCTGCCAGCCTAGCCTAACCTAGGAGCCCAAAGTTCCAGCAAGAAACCGTCTCTCAAAAAAAGGGTAGAGCCAGGTGGTGGTAGTGCAAGTCTTTAATTCTCAGTACCAGGGATGCAGATGCAGACGGATCTCTGTGAGTTCAAGATCAGGCGGTCTACATATCAAGTTCTAGGCCAGGCAAGGCTTCCTAGCGAGATTGCCTCTAATAATAAAATAATAATAATAATGATGATAATGATGATGATAATAATAATAATACATAGAGATGGCTTAGAAGTTTCAGAACACCTACAAAGCAGCTTATAACGGTAACTGTAGTCCCAGGGGATCTGATGCCATCATGATACACGCACACGGTGCAAAGACATACCTGCAGGCAAAACAGCCATACTTATAAAAATAAATTAAGAAGAGTGGATATTTCCTGAGGACAACACCTGAGGTTGACCTCTGGCCCCATACACATGTGCACACACATGCACACATTGATCCTTCCCATCTTAAGGGCTTTTCTTAAGGAGTATAGGCAGTAATATGGGTGTCTTAGCCACCTCAGAGCCCTGGGCCTAAGAGATGTGTACTGGAAATACCTAATTGTCCTTCCTGCTCACTGGACACTGAGGACAAAGTGACTTGGCAAATATATAGGGTCCTAAGAGCTGAGTAATTGATTGAAAAATACGACACATGCAAACTGAAAGAAAAACCACCTTTTGTATTTGTGACCAAGCACACTTAATGAAGGATGCATTCGCTTGCTGGACTCTGCCTCCTGCCTTTTCCCTTCCATGTTGGTTTCTGTGGTGTGTGCAGCTCATCAGTGAACATTCAAAGACCAGACTGCTAGGATGTGAAATCATTTAAGGAAATGTGGTTAAACTTGTCCACAGCTTGGAAGGTCTGGCTTTTGATCAGACCATAGTCAGGACAGGAAATAGGTATTTTCAGATAAATAAATCATTCTATTTTTTTTCCTAGTTCTTATCTCTTTTACGTAAGTTCTCTGGATGTACAACCAAAGAAAACCAATTTAAAAAACCTAACTAACTCTTAGCCAGATTTGATGGCACACGCCTTTCATCTCAGCACTTGGGAGATAGAGGCAGGCGAACCTCTGTGAGTTTGAGGCCAGCCTGGTCTACAGAGTGAGCTCCAGGACAGCCGAGGCTGCACAGAGAAACCTTGTCTTGAAAAAACAAATACCCATCTCTTTTTCCAGGTTGACAGTCACCTGAGTCAGCATCGTAAGAAACTGATGAGCAGAAGGGAACAGGAGGAGAGGAGGAATGGGAAACTAGTTGGTATGTAAAATAAATAAAAAATTCAATAAAAAACAAACAATCTGATGAGTTTCTGCACTTAGGTTGCCAGAACATGCTGGCTCTTAGAGAAATAACAGGGAACTTTAAACGTAAGCTTGCCTAGGGCTTGATTTCCCACAGGACTGATTGTGCTTTTTTTTCTACACCACATCTCCCCTTTTTTCTTGTTTTTCTTTCCTTCTCCTCTTCTCCTCCTTTTTTTTCTAGTGTTGGACATTGCACCTAGGCCTTTCCCATACTATCTATGTGCTCTACCACCAAGCTACGGCTCTATCGCTTCCCGCTTCTTGGTCTATAAATAATTTAAACTCCATCACAATTTGCCAGATACATCTGGAACTCCTTTTTGTTTTTTAAGGAATGATACAATTAAATGAAAAACAATCCCACACTGGGGAATATTTGTTTATGAAAGATAAAAGCGTTTCAGCAAGCTTGGAGTTCATATTCAGAAGCGGAAAAGACAGGAGAAGACAAAATGTGAACAAATAGAACTGTGCGTCCAGGGCAGCTGATGGGGTGTGCCAGAGAACCCCACATGATGGGCTGGAGAAGGACAGCACCAGCGCTGAGCTCAGGGCTCCACCTTGTGTCAGTGGCAACTCACTATTCGTGGCGGACTTGCAGACCTGCAGACAGCGGTAGGGAGGATTCGGAGGGAGCATCCGGGCTGTCCAGAAAACCATATGCCACGATCCACAGCTGACCTCTGCAAGGGGCTGGGCACCGATGGGCAGCACAGTTGCTCCATGTTTGCTACATCTGCTAAGCACCCTCTTTTCCCATTTTCAACAGGAAAATAAAGAGCCATAACTCATGTTTTTACTGGCTTATTTTAGTTTCATATTAAAAATAGAAAACAAAAAACTAGAAACCGATTTTCTTTCATGTTTTAAATAAGGTTCTTGGGCTAACGGAGTAGTGGGAAGACTATTTTTCTACAGTAGAGATGACATGGGCCATTTGAGGAGGTGAAGACATCTTTGGGGAAACAAAAGAGAAATACAGGTAATTTTAAGGGCACAATCACGTAAAAGTCGAAGAGCGGAGCAACGTCTCCAGCTGTTCTAAGGGTGAGACGCACCTTCTGTAAAACACAGCTGTTGTTCTCAACACTCGCTGAAGGTTTTCAAGACTTGTTGGAACAGTCACTAGATGTAAACGAGACCTTGTCAAACTGCCTTCTAAAGACTCGTTGTTTATAACATAGACTAGTGTTGGGCCCTTTCTGTGGTTCAGAGTTAACACAGAAACCTGGAACCTATAAACTGATCAAAGTGCCAAGAATTGGTGATGGTGGAGAGTGCCCACCCCTAATGAGACATCTGCCCCACCCCTCCAAGGCTCAGGGACACCTTGAAAGAAGGAGCAGAAAGAATGGAAGACCCAAAGACTCTGAGGTGCGAGGCCATGAGACCTCCTCCAAACATGATGTCTCTGGTTCACTCATGAAGCCACTGCGGTGGTCTACACAGGACTGGGCCTGCAGGTATTTCACCATGGGTGGCAGAAGAGGCCATGAGGTTTCATCTGTCTTTGAGGGTCTATTTTTAGTTGCTGATGTTTGGGGGAGGGGGAGTTCATTTTCTATAGTGGTGTCATCACATAAAAGTTGCCAGCTCTCCAACAGATCACCTCCTGTCTACATCAGGCAAGAAGCACAGTGGCCACACAAAGAGAAGGCATAAAAGGAAGAGGGAGACTTGGTAGAAGAGGGCCCCAGAGGGAGAGGGAGGGGAGGAAAGAGATAATGGGGGCTAAAATGCTATAATCCATTACATAAATGCAGGAAACACTCTAACAAAAAATAACCAATAGCCACAGAATAAGAAAGAAAAGTAGCAGAGACCTTATCCAGCCTTCTAACTCCATTCTAGCATCTTATTATAGATGCAGCACAGAATTACAATCAAAACCTTGACATCTTCACAATCTACCCATCTAGTCAGATTTTGCATATTTCAATGCATGCTTGTATTTTTACTTGATCTTTGAAAGTTATTGAAAATTTTTAATTTTCTATGTATAAATTATTTTCTTAATTGCACGTATGTATTGTGGTGTATCTACTATCCTCAGAAGTCAGAAGAGAACATGAGATCCCCAGAACTGGAGTTATAGACGGTTGTGAATGGAACCCAGGTCACCTGCAAAAGCAGCAATTGCCTCTTACTGCTCGGTCATTTCTCCAGCCCATTTGTACTTTTAAAATACAGTTTACAACATATTCATGAACACCAAGAGTCAAGTCATACAGGAGTTCCATTGCAAAACCTCTTGGGCACCCTTCAGTGACTGCACGTACCTTTCTCCTCTCCTTGTGATAACGGCTCGGGAGCCACTAGACCTCCTTCCACCTCTAAGAGCTGCCGTGTCAGAAATAATAACCTTTTAAGATCGGCCTTTGAGGCAGAGGAGAACCTCAAGTGTCTTCTATTGGTCTTTACCGTATTGCCTTGAGACAGGGCCTCTTCCTGTTTGGATAGGTTGGTTTCTGGGGAATTTGCTGGTCTCTACACCCAATGCTGGGGTCACATAGATGCTCACAGTTTTTTCCAGAGGTGCTGGGATTTGAACTGAGGTCCTTATATTTACAGAGCAAGGGCTCCTACTCAGGGTCGTCTCTCTAACTCCTAGATTGGCTTTCTCAACACAGTATCAGTCCCCTGAGGTGTGTGCAGGGTGGTTGGCCCAGTAGCCCCTTCCCATCACTGTGCGCTCTCCCACGCAGAGCTTGTTTATCCAAACTTACTTATTGTAAACCCTCTGAGGAGGTTAAGGAAGTCAGTGAGCGGAAACGCCCAAAGCACAGACTCCATCCACACAATCCCTGAGTGTGGAATCCAGGAGTTTGCTAATGGGATGCTCACCATGAGACATTCCTACTCTGCGATACTCTGCGGGGTTGGCAAGGTATCCTTAAAATACCTTCGGCTGATGAAGCAGCACACCATGAAGAGAAATAATGGGCTTTGAGCTAAAAGTAGGGGACACTGATGTCATCTTGGCCTGGCCTTTCCCAGGATGGCAAATCCATCTTGCTTCCAGTACAGATTAGGAATGACTGGCAGTGGCTGCCCCAAGGGCAGCAATGGAGAAAATTTGGAGGGTGAGTTCAGGCTCAGCAGCATCAGAAGCTAGCTGATCTCTCAAGTCTGCCACAGGTATCCGTGCCAGGTGTCTGTCATTAGTGGGATGGACAGCGCTAAAGAAAGGCCACATCCATGGGCAAAGTTAAGGATTAGTCTGGAGTGAAAAAAAGAAAGCCAAACCAAAAATAAAACAAGGTTTAGAGAGACAAGGCTAACTGACCTATCTGAGCTCTGTTGGGGCAAGAAACTTCCAGTAACAGAGCAGAAGAGCACTGACTGGAATTATCTGGTGGTGGGACAGCAGGACCTAAACCGGGAGCTCTTCTCTGAACAGACAAGTATCAGGACAGTGTCTCGTTCTGAAAGCAGGAAGCACTGACCAAAGGAGGTGAAAGCCACCTTTCCTCCAATAGCCAAGTGCATGGTGAGCAAGAAGCAGAGTTTAGTAACCCTTTACACATCACTTCAGGGATGCTCATGGGACCCTCTGCAGCTGCCTGGGAAGCAGGGTCCCATTTTATAAATGAGGGCCGAGGCTTAGAGAAATTCAGGAACTTATTAGGCTAGGAAATGGAAATCTCTGGTGTCTATCTCTATAATCTGTTCTCCCTGGCTCTTCCTTTCTCACTGTAAGGCGATCAGCAGCAACTTTATACACGCGCTGAAGACTTTGGGTGCACAGCCCCTCCCTGTTCCTAGAGGCCACTCATCTCTGGGTAGTGACAACAACAGATGTACAACTGTCCAAGGTTCCAGGATGGACCTGAGAAGCAGAGACCCAGAGAGCTTTCTGAAGCTGCCTTTGAGCTGTGAGCTGACCTTCCTCAGCTGTGCTAAGAAACTCCAGCACAGGCTCATTGCAATCAGAATCTCTGAGAAAGAAGTGCTGGGCTATGTTTTCACTTGAACAAGGTGAGGAAACACAGCCACATTCACAACAGGTCTCATGAACTGGAACAAGTTTCTTCATGGGGCCCATGAAGAGTAAGAGAAAATAATTCTAAGGAATGAGATTTAGGTGTTCTTGACGGGTATAATTTCTATTCCCCCTACAGATCTTTGTTCCCATTAAATCATCCCATAAATGATCTTCACTTTTAGATATGATGGTTATGAAAGAACTTCATATTTAAGAACTCGAATTGTACTTTGAGGAAAGAAAGAAACATTCCTGCAATCAGAAAATCATAAATATTTTATTTTTTTATTTCATATCATAAAAGGTGATGCAATAAGAATATCATAATATGAATCAGAATACCTGTTCTATTCTTTGATACAAGGTATTATTTTACATACTATATTATTAATACTACAATTAAAATTAATATCATGCATTAAGTTATATCCACATGCAACATGCACATGGATAGTTATAGCAGCTTTATTAATATTGTCCCAATCTGTCTTCACAACACAACCATAATGTCCTTATGTAAGCAAACAGATCAAGACTGTGGTACATCAGAAAACGTTAAAGAAAACAAAGGCGATATTATGTCATGAATAGATAAGGAAAGCATCAGTGCACATAATTCAGTAAAAGAAGCCAGGCTGAGAAGGAGACATAACACACAACTACAGCCTTAGAACATCCTAGAAAAGGCCAAGCATGGAGAGGCTGTAAAGATCATGACTTTCAGAAACAAAGAAAGGGGGTAGGGGCACACACTATGTTTCTCAGGTGGTAAAATGATTCTTTATGGCTCTATATTGTGGACCAATATCATCCATTTGTCAAAACCCACAGAATGTATGGTACTAGTAAGTTGGAATGGAAATGACAAAACCCCAGAGGTGATGCCAAATCAGACAGGCTCATCAGACCCAGCAGCTTCCTCGTGTGGTTCAGGAGTTTGATAATAGGAGAAGTTACAAGTAGAAAGGAAAAGGAGGCAAGAGACGTGTGTTCTTATGATCAACTTTGTCCTGAAACAAAACTCTAAAAACAGCATCTATTAAAAACAAACCACCAAAGCTGGACAGACAACAATGGAGGGTGACTGTTAGAATGGGATGGGAGGTTCTCTGTGCCCATTGCCTAGCATTTTTGCAGACTTTCCTGCACCCAAAGCATCTTAGGGATTTTTGCCCTAAATATTTAATTGTCCAAGAATATTTTGTTAGCAAGTTGAACCAAGATTTCTTATAATGAAAATGCTACCATACTTGGGAAAGGATCTTGATAAGATGCTTCAGGGCTTTGGTATCAAGTCCAGAATACAGGGAGGTTCTGAGATGGAGGGATGAGACCTCTTCTCCCTCCTGGGATCGTGGAACCAGAGCTCAGCTTTAGAGAAAAGTCATTAGACACATAAGATTTTGATTTTACTATGAGTGCATGTAAATCTTCCCCCCGAAGCATTTAGTATTTTTCTCTCTTCCTAATTTAGAGGCATTTGTAGTGTGGCATTTGCAAAAGTGAGACAATTGGATTATTGCCATTTGAACTGTAGAAACAGAATATGCCTCAGAGTGCAAGGAGTTCTGATATACAGAACCCACATTATAAAGCCAATAATTCATACATGAGTTATTTCTAATGTGTCCCCGAATCTTACAGAGGTTGACTATAAAATCCCTCTAGCCAATGAGACAGATGTGGGCACTTTCTAATTGCTCCTTGGAACGTGTATGGATGCCTATTTTTACTTTCAAACAGATTAGGGTTTAGCAGTAGCCATCTTAGCATTTGTTTGCTGTGCCTAAACTTTGATTTTTTAAAAAAAGAATGATGTTTCAAGAACAAGTACGGGAAAATATTGCTGGAATTTCTCATGCTTATTTGGCTCAACAACATTATTCAATTCTAAATTAGATGCCACAGGGGCAGGGGACACCAAGACCTTTTTGGTACTTAAGATCCCTTGTAGTTTTAATCTAGTCACGCCCATAAGGAGCTTAAAATCTTGATGAGGAGGTGACATACTCAGATGAAGCAAAGATGGAATACATGGCACACTATCATGTGATAAACAGCACATCATGGTCTACAAATACCATAGAAATTGTATAAGATGTTGGATGATAGCTTAGTCCAGTTTATGAGGCTCAAGCCAAGTCTAAAGGATTGAGTATGACATGGATATCCAGGGGGCGAAGCTGGAATTTTATAGCCAGACCATAGGTTAAATAGTCAGACCTCTAAACATAATTCAGTTAGAAAATCTTTGCTGGGGCTGGAGATACGGTTCTCCAGTAAACAAGACCACTTGCTGTTCTTCCAGAGAACCCGAGTTTTGTTCCCAGCATTCACTAAGGCATCTTGTAACTCTAGCTCCAGGGGATTGGAAACCTTTGGCCTCCTTAGGCATTGGCGCACACATCATACACACTCACACAGACACAGACACATAGCCATAATATGTCTGTTTACATATTATGATTGAGGAATGTTATCAAATGTTCTCATTTACTGAGCCCCAGGGAGTTGATGGCCATTATACCCAAAGGATGCAGCATTAATCAGGGGAGTGTTTGCCATGGGCTTTGGGTTTCCATGTAGGTATGCACTGAAAGCTAGATATTGAGAAAGCATGGAATCCAACCACCAGGGCAGGGGTCACAAACCTTGGGGAATTCATGACTATTCTTGTCCAGTGTTTAAATAATGTGTTTTTCTTGGTTTTACAAAAACAAGAGAAATTGGGGTTAATTACAGAGAAGATGTATGTGTCCAAATGGTTTAAGAAAAACAGAAAGTCTGAAATAGGCAGGCTCTAATCTCTGCAGAAGAAATTCCTGAACCTTTCACATCTTTTGAGCCTCAAACTCTGAAAAAAGATCTCATCTAGCTATAAGGACTCTGGGAAGAAAATGAATGTCAGTATGCTTCCCTGTAGAAGAGAGAGAGAGAGAGAGAGAGAGAGAGAGAGAGAGAGAGAGAGAGA
>LOJH01001215.1:29535-50837 GCA_001685095.1 Ellobius talpinus
CATCCCCAGGCACCAATGTCTGTCACCACGCACCTAGTGCACATCCCCAGGCACTAATGTCTGTCACCATGCATCTAGGGCACATCCCCAGGNTGTCTGTCACCACGCACCTAGTACACATCCCCAGGCACTAATGTCTGTCACCACGTACCTAGTACACATCCCCAGGCACTAATGTCTGTCACCACGCACCTAGTACACATCCCCAGGCACTAATGTCTGTCACCACACACCTAGTACACATCCCCAGGCACTAATGTCTGTCACCATGCATCTAGGGCACATCCCCAGGCACTAATGTCTGTCACCATGCATCTAGGGCACATCCCCAGGCACTAATGTCTGAGGTAGGGAAAGTGGGTGATGCTGAGCACTGTGCTTCTTGGGGAGGAGCACTGTAGGGACTGGGATGGAGCACAGCATAGTCCCTTCTTTTTACTTTGCTTTTTAAAGAAAATAAACAGCAACAACAGACCCTTAGCTAATCCCATCAGAAGCAAACATACAACTTCAAACCTCCAAATATGCCAGTGAAGTCATTCTCCCTGAGGTTTCCCTTCATTAGATTTTCCTCCAAATGAACAGAAAACATCTGTTCCAGATGTGTCTGCATCATTGGTTTCATTTTCCCCAAAGAAGCCTCTCCTGGCTCTCTCTACTCTCTACTCAAGGCCCTCCTCACCAACAACAACTACCCGGGGCCACTCACTCCGTCATTTTGTACAGCCAATGGCATGGAGCTTGGCCTTTGCCGCTGGGCTCATTCAGAACTGTGAGGTTTCTAAGCAAGTCAGCTTATGCCTTTTGCATCAATACCAATTTATGAAGGAAAAAAAGAAAGTTAGAACAGTGCATTACCTGTGGGAAGAATCTGCATATGAGTACTTTATGAGATGATTCAAAACTGGGGCAGAACTGGATCCGGGTATCTGGGAACCTGCAGTTGAGGATTATCTGCTCTTCCCTCTGGTTTTCCTGAGCAGTCGGTCGACTTCTACCAGGAAGACCTGAGCTTTTTAGCCCATTGGTTTCTGCATCAGTTGCTCATTAGCCTCATTGAGGAAGCCTTTTAAAGGAACACATCCCAAGATGGGTTCAGAAGTAAGAGTTCCTGAGTGACTGAGATCAGCCAGGTCATACACACTGGGTTTCCCCATCTCAGTACCCCGCAGAGGACAAGAATTTGTTGGCAGAGACTGCTTGTTCATTTCCTGGCCGCCCAGACCCAAAATAATCACACAAAACTATATCAATTGCAACACTGTTTGGCCAATAGCTTAAGCATATTTTTAGCTAGCTCTTACATCTTTAATTAACCCAGTTTTATTATTTTATATTTTACCACGAGGCTTGTGGTTACTGGTACTGGTGCATGGGCATCTTTCTCCTCTGGTGGCTACATGGCTTCTCTCTGACTTCACCTACTTTCTCCTCTATCTCTGCTTGGAATTCCGGCCTTACTCTAGTCTGCCCTGTGACAGGCCCAAGCAGCTTCTTTATTAATTCACCAAACACATTCACAGCATAGAGGGGAATCCCATATCAGGAATTTAAGTGTGATAAAAGAACATTGGTGAACGGCACACACTGCATCCAGACCTGGCACCCTGCTGAAGGGCACACTACTTTACTACAAGTGGTGATATGGCATTGTTTAGAACTTTTTGTGACAGTCTCACGCCAAAGCCCAGGATGACCTCCCATTCACGACAACTCCCCTGCTTCGGTCTACCAAGAGCTGGGATTACAGGTGTGAGCCATCACGCCTGGTTAGAGTGAGTTTGGGAAGGTTAATACAACACAGAATCCAACCTCAAAGCTAAAATGAACTGGTCTGGAATACTGACTTCATCAAGGAGATGTTAGGGTTTCTATTGCTGTGAAGAGACACCATGACCAGGGCAAATCTTATATAGAAAAACATTTAATTGGGACTGGCTTACAGTTTCAGAGGTTTAGTCTATCATCAGTGTGGAAAGCATGTGGCCTACAGGCAGACATGGTGCTGGAGAAAGAGCTAAGGTCTTGGCCCATAGGCAGCAGCAGCCATTGTGTGTCACACTGGCCATAGATTGAACATAAATGGGGCCTCTAAGCCTGCCCCCACAGTGACATACTTCCTCCAACAAGGCCACACCTCCTAATAGTGGCCTTCCCTATGCCAAGCATTCACATATTAGAGTCTATGGGGGGCATTCAAACCACCACAAAGGGAAAGTTTAAAAAAAGAAAAAGAAAGAAAGAAAAGGAAGTTTCACAGTATAACCTAAAAATGAGCCAGTTTCATTACATCTCTCTCCTTTTTCTCCTTAGGGGTTGCACATGCAGAAGATGCATGAGTGTATGTGTGCACATGGCTACAAGCACATGCACACACACACTCACACACACACATATACTCACATACCTGCACTGGTATTGTTTTCTCACACTAAGTGAATTAGCTCATCAAATTCAAATTAATCCTCTGATTACCTAGAAAAACAAGCCTCTGGACTCTCACTTAGGGTGAAGAATAAGGATATTTTCACAATAGTACACGTGAATGAAAGTCATAAGCATTGGCTGAGATAGCGCCATGGCCTCTTTCCTCTGTGTACTTTGTCTACACATGACCTGTGTGGTTGTGGTCAGAATCAGAAGCCAGGATAGATAAAATTAAGTCAGTTTGTGCATCAGATTATACTGTATTGAAACCAGAGAGTGGTCATCACCTCAAGAAACAAGTAATTCAAAAGATGTTATCTGAGTTCAGATCAGGGGCCACCAGTATTTTCAAGGTGCTCTTTGATGTGGGGGAGGCCCCAGATAGTTTGCCAGATCAGTCAAGGAGGCTCAAAGACACAAGTCCTCACTATTAGTACATGCCATAATCAGAGAGGGGGAAGGAGACCAAGAGGGACGAAGAAAGCCTGCACGAGGAACTGATAGTTGAAATGGACCTTGAGGCATGGGCAAAGCATTTAATCAGCAGAGATAGGAGGAGGATATGGTCTCAGTAGCAACTTGAGCTTTACCTGCGGGAAAGCTACCCCAGCCTGTAACAGGTAGTTCGTGTATTCAAGATACTGGAGCATGCCCAGCTCGCTGTCAGCTGCTCTTCTCAAATAACAAACCTGGAGCAGCTCTGGTCTGCTCCCTTGCCACAGCTGGACTCTCCAGCGGCAGGCACAACACAGCTGATGCTGCAGCCCTCAGCTGGAAGGCAAAGTAAGACAATTCCCTCCTTGTCTGTTCCGCAGAATGATCTGTGGATCCCAAACTTCACGTGCTACATGGTTAATCTGAAGGGACACTCCGAGAACAGCTTGGCCTGTGGTCATCATGCAGCTTACCTACTGAGATGGGGAGGATCTCAGAAAGCCAGAGGGGAGGAAACACAACGGAAAATGATTTCACCAGTGGGATTTTAGGAGCAACATTAGCAAAGGCAGAAGAGGTTGGGCTGAGATATCTAGGGTGTATAATACAGGCTCGTGAGAATAAATAGCAATTCCTGGATTGGTTACAATTCTGGGTTGTTTACTGTGTCTATGGGATTTACTCTCTTTAAATCTTGACTGTAGTCCTACACTATGGTTTCTATTTTATAGACAAGGACCCGAGGTTTCATTAGTATAGACAAAATAGTTTCACACAGCTTTTAAGTGGGGAGCCAGATTTTAATGTGCTGACACTAGAAGACCCACATTATATTGGGATTAAAGTTGCCTGAGCTCAGCAGTGGGAAGTGCCTGAGTTATCCCTTCCTTTCCCCCAACAGAAAAGGTTTTCTTCATTCTTCCTCATCTGCACTGATCTTTACTGATTCCAGCTTGATGGCTATGGTACTAGCATCAGTTTTACAAGCAGAAAATTGCAATTGCTAAAACAGGACATTTTCTTTGTTAACAGTGCTGTCTTCGTGGTTCCTGAAGGACTATCCCAAGCACCATCTCCTTATTGCTACTGTGAATGTTAACTTCCAGACCTTCTGATACAAAATGTAAGCAAATATTGACTACGTAGCCTTTCTGTGCTTTCATTCCCAGCTCCACTCCCAACATGATCTTAGGAAGAGAGGCCACGCAAACTGAACAAGATGCACAATGCTCCTATGTAGTGTTGGAATGGACCCTTAAGCCTGGGTCTGGTGGCTCAAGTCACTGAAAATGGAGGCAAGTGAATTTCCAAGGCACTTAAATGACTTGAGGCTTCTGACTGCATTTTATACATATACATATATATTTTATTTACTTTGAAGTTTGCCAGAGTCTAGCTGTGGGTAGAGAATAAAGTACACAGGCATCCGACACTGGCTATCTAGGGCACACAGAAGACTGAAGGGGCATGAGCAATTTCCCCAGACCTTTCTTACTGATCTGTGAAAACTGAACCTTGACTCACCTGACTCACAGGAGAATACATTTTGAGCCATGTTCAGGATGTCAGTGCATGTGGGCTTCATGGTATCTACATTATTACAGTCAAATTTATGCCAGGCATATTTGGGCCCAATTTTAAACTTTTGAAGATATTTTTATTTATTTTTGTTTTGTTTTGAGATGGGATATGCCACACAGTGCAGGAAGTCTGGAAACAGACAATTCTCCTGCCTCAGTTTCCTGAGTAGTGGTATCACAGGCATGTGTCATCATGTCTACATTTAGCCATTAATTTTAAATGGCTCATTGTTTTTCTGAAGTACCAGTGAGTTAGAGTAGGGTCACTAACAGGAGCATGGGGGATTTATCAGTGACTATTCTCCCCTCCCCAGTAACCATAATCACAAAAGGCTCATTTCTAAACACAACCAGTAGACTGGTTCTGGGAGTACATTCACAACTAAATAGAAGGCCAAGTTGAAACTGGGTGCCCATATAAGTAAATGCAAGACCCAACTTGGGTATAAATGTAAAGTCAGATAATTATAAAAGGAGAAACCTTGGCCAAAGGAAATGCGGTGTTGCAAATGCTCTACAGATTGTAGTGAGGATCAAAAATTATTATTTTTAAGTAGTAATCTTAAGGGGAATTCACATATGGCTCGGAGTGAGTTCTGTCCTTATCTTTGCGACTCGTTCTGAATTCCTGGAAAACCCTTTACTCTCATTCCCACCAGCTCCATGATGAAACCTAGAGTAGCTATTGTACCATCAGAACTATGGAGATCAGATGCTTTCCAAATGCTCTGTGGGTAGCAACTCTAAAAACTTTTCTCTCAAAGATATCTCAAAAAATTCCTGTCCGCCAAAGTCCACACCTGCCCACACTTGGAAGTACGGAGCTAGATCTATTTTGCAGTGTAAGAAAATTCAACACTAAACGACTAGGGCCACAGCTTATGAAAGAAAATTAAACCCTGCATCCCTGAAGAACAGAAAAATATAATCACTAAATACATTTTTGAGCAAAGGTATTGACAATCAAACACCACATATACACACTGTATACATATGTACGCATACATGTGTGTAAGCATGTGCGTGTGTGCTATATATAAAGGTTAGAGTACACAAAATATAGAATGCTATTGGGTGATGATTAAGACAAACCACTAAAGATAAGCACCTGCAAAGGAGGCAGGAAGAGGGACTGCAGGGCGATGGGGGTGGGTAGGTGCCAGGTGGGGGCACAATGGCAGGAACTGGCTAGTCACTGTCTGAAAGATTCTCTTCTTCCTGAATAGCACCCAGTTCCATTTCCAAATGTCTTTCAATTAGATGTGCCATGCAACACAGTGGCACTTGAGAAGAAGCTTGCTCCCACATTGGGCAAGGCAGAGAAATGGAGATGTCTCTTGATTTTCTCTCTCTCTCTACCTTCCAAATGAAGGCAGAGGCCTCATAGGCATTCTAAGCATAGAGAACTCTGAGATTTTAGAAGTAAGTAGAAAGGGTTTGCAGCTCTGGATGCCTCTCTGGGGGACTCCTGACTCTAGCAATGCCTTCATTGTGTGAAGGAAGAAACATCAAATTAAGGGGAAAGTCATCGAAAGATGTAGGTTTTGTTTTTACGTTAGTTAGCATTGTTCTAAAAACTACAGGCCTAAGCTTAAAGATAATCCATTTTTATTGGGATATATTGTTAGTGTTTGTAAATCAATGGTTCTCACTAGACTAACAGAGCTGTGCTACCACCACCTCTATGTAAGTAAATCTAGAACATTTTTATGACTCCAAGAAAACCATTGGTAGTCTCTCTCCATGTCCCCAATCCTTCCAGCAGCACTAACTTACTTCTGCTTTTATAGGTTTGCCTGCTCTGGACAATTTCTGTTAACGAGATGATATAATACGTGGGCTTTTGTGAGGAGCTTCTTGCACTTGACACATTTTCAAGGCAGACCCACCCTGCAGCCTACATCCATGCTTCCTTCACTTGGGTTGGGAATAAGATTCTATCTAATGGATCCATCACAGCGCACTGGTTCAGTCGCGACTTAATATCTCCTGGGTAACCTTTCATGATATGCTTCAGTTTCTGTAAAATGTCTCATACTTTGAAACGGCCACACTGAAGTAGACAGTTACCAAAGCCTCTGCCTCCCGCGCTCTGGGATTAAAGGTGTGCACCACCACAGCCTGGCTCATCCATCAGTTTTCAATATCACCCACCCAGGCTGTTACTTTCCACTCATGCTAAATGCCCACTGATCACCTCACACTCAAGGTTTGGGGGTTACAGTTTTCCAGATCTCACCACGCATAGGTAGTGCCACTGAATACCCTGAGAAAACTTGAAACCACTGTCAGAGTGATCTATACAAAGTCTCCAGGAGTGGGGTTGGGGTGGGGAAAGAAATCTCACACATGGTTTCAAATCTTTAATTCATGAGTTAGGGAAAAACTAATTCACTGTAACCAAATAGCCTGGGAGGAACCTCTGTAAAAACACATGTAGGGAGGAAGTCAGGGAATTAAATCTAATATAAACATATAAACACAAAGGAATTAAATAGAAATTAAGTATTGCTGGGTCAGGGGAAAGTGTTCATTAAAGGAGTCACTCCTCAGAATTTTTCTAAAGACAAATGCCAGCTGTTTTGAAATTATTAAATCTTAATGGCAGAGTCAACTTGCTGTTGCTTTTCTAGCATGTGTGCCTAGGACTGGAAGTCTCAAAGGACAAAGTGGGTTTAGAAAATGGGTCACGTTTGGAGGAGGGTTTTTCCTATAAGGAAGATTCATGGATAAGGCAGGAGGGTGAAAAACAGTATGGGGACAGTCTATAAAGCAACCAGTGTGGTGAGCCCATCAGTTAATTGAAACTTACAAACCAGAAACAGATTTAAACAATATTACATGAGTGGACAGCTTTTAAAATAGAATCATGAAAGCACATACCATGGAAGAGGATAACAGAAAATGGATATGTACAAACCAGCTGCCCAACAGTTGTCTAGATTTCCCCACGTTGATTAGTTGCTTTGTTTTTTTATTTATTAAACTTTTCACTAATGTATATAACTGTGCAAAGCAATAGGGTTCATGTGACGTTTCATATGTACACAGACCACACAGAACCTCTCAGCTCATCTCACATGATCCTAGGACCTCTACACACAGACAAATGTTTGCATAACATGACCTATTTTCACAGCAAAATTAACACTACTTTATTGGCATCATATAACCAGGCAGGCCTGCTTTCAATTGTCTTGGATTTCACAGACACTTGGTTTATAGTATGTTTTCTCAGCTCAGGACCTCACTACAGTCCATGTTGCATTAGGTTGTAACAAGTCCTGAAAAACCTTAATTTAGGATATCCTTTCTTAACCTTCTTCTATCTTCCTCTTTACTGAGAACACCTGGTATATTCCACGGGAACTGTGTAACATCCTGCCTTTGTCTGTTTGCTTGCTTCCTTGTTGGTGTCATTTACTTGTCTCTATTTCCTTTAAATGAGTAGTTTACTCTAAAAGGCCAAAATATAGATTTAGTTAAACAATTTTTAAATATCTATTTATTTATGAGTGTTTTGCCTCCATGATATATGTGTACCACATATGTTCCTAGTGACTGAGGAGGCCAGAAAGCATCAGATAACCTAGAGCTGGACCAGGAGGTCATGAGCTGCCCAAATGTGGGTCCTATATACCAAACCTGGGTCCTTTACAAGAGCAACAAGTGCTCTTAACTTAACTTGAGCCATCTTCTCCAGCCCTCAGATTCAATTTATTTTTTTAAGGTAAGACTGCTTCTCAGGTGGCCTGCATATTTTATATTGTATTCTGTTGAGAGATATTGACTAGTTGATTCATGAGTCTGGTTGTCATCGAGTTGACTTGTCCCCAGTGATGCCAAGACTGACACGAGTTGTTTTCAAGAAGACAAGTCCCCAGGCCTTGTGGCGATTAACTGTGTCAATGCTAGGCAGCAGTGGGTGGAGGCACTGCAGAACTTCAAGAGAGCTGAAGAAGATGGGAAAGCTGGCAGGAATAGTAGGGAAATGGTGGATTCAGATCCAAAAATAATCCTGAGGGCCTGAGGTTGCTGGTCAGTGGTAGAGTGCTTTGCTTGCTTAGCAAGTGTGATGATGAGTTTTGCCGACGGAACTGCTAAAGTAATGAATGAATAAGTATATAAGCTTCAAATACAATATCCTATTTAAAGATGCATAAGGAATATTTTATTAATAAATTATAGTAATTATGGAAAGATCGGAAATTTACTGGAAGTTTTCATGGGTGATAAGGGTCCAGGTGAGTTATCAGGTGATGAGTTCATGAGACTACAATGCAGGCTCCACAACAGTAGATAATTAGATATTTTTGCTCAATTCTGAGTCCCCATTGCTTAATACAATGTTTAGCATAGAGTACATATGCAATAAATATTGGCTAAATATACATATTAATGCTTTTTTGAGTGGCTGGATATATGATGTTGGGAATTCTAAGGCAGAGAATTGGGTGTTCACACAGGTACTAGAGATCAAATAGCTAGGGAGACAACACAGACCTTTCTTCAAATTTGGTTTTTCCCTAGTGATAATCAATGGTGAATACCTTAGGCAAATGCTTAACATTAGAGAATGGTTAAAAAAAAGAAAGAAAGAAAGAAAAGAAAAGAAAAGAAAAAGAAAAAAACCCAAATGAATCTAACTTTATTCCTTGGAAGACATACTTGGATTATAAGGGTAAAAGAACCAATTTTACAAAACATTTGTGGTTTTTTTTGGGGTGGGTGGGGGGATGTCTCCAAGAGGAGTTTCAGGAAGTTCCTAGAATGATAATAATGGGAGGAGTTATGCTTGACCAATGGTAGCATTTCACATGGTGAGGTCAGGAACACTAAAAACAGTCTACCAATGAAACCAAAGCTAGTGTTTTAAAAAGGTAAAATAAAATAAAGTTAAAAAGTTTAAAAAGTAATCCCATGACAGGGATAAGAAAAAAGGTGATAATATAAATTGCAAAATTCACAAGTGTAAAACAGAACATCTTGGGCAGATTTAAGGGTGAAAAAAGGAACGGCGTGAATAACTGTGCTCCAAATTCTGATATCCAAAATGAAATGGATTAATCCCTTGGCCCTGCCAAAGGTGTAACCTGCTAACCCTCAAGTAAGAAGATAAAGATAATCTGGACAGGTATGTATATTTTAAAGAAATTGAGCTGGCAATTATTAACTTTCAAAAAAAATGCATCATTGCCCAAACAAGACTCACTGATGAAATCTACTGAACAGTTAAGAAAGAAACCATATTGATTCTTTACCATCTATTTCACAAAAACAGAAGTAGATGAATGATTCTCAATTAATTTATAAGGCAATAATCAACCAAATAACCCAACCAAGGACTTTATAAAAAAAAGACCTCTACAAGTCAATATTTCTCACAAACACAGAATTGAAAAATCCTCGATGAAAAGCTGGGCGTTGGAGGTGCATACTTTTAATCCCAGCACGTGAGAGGCAGAGACAGGCCTCTCACAGAACACTGTGCGTTCAAGGCCATTCTGGTCTACAAAGCAAGTTCCAGGACAGGCATCAAAGCTACAGAGAAACCCTGTCTTGAAAAACAAATAGCAAACAAATAAACAAAAGTCCTCAATGATATAGCAAATGTAATCAGACCCTGTATAGAAAGAATTCCACGTGGAATTTATACCAATTATGTAAGAAACTGAGACGATATTAACACCCCACACAAAACTCACAGGATCAAATTAACAGATCTGAAAAGGGCATCTATCAAATCCAATACTTATTCATGAAAAACAACCTACAGTAAACTAGGACTAAAAGCGCATCTCCTTAACTCAATGGAGGCCATCCACAAGACATGGATTTGATCTACATGGGAAGCAGAAGAAGACAAGATCTCCTGAGTAAATTGGGAGCATGGGGATCATGGGAGAAGGCAAAATGGGAGTGGGGAAGGAGGAAGAGGAGTGGAGAAAAATATATAACTCAATAAAACAATAAAATAAATAGATAGATAAATAAATGAATGAAAGAACAAACAAACAAACCCCACAGTCAAGAAGCCACTTTGCTTAGTGCTGACATACTCCAAGTTTTCTACTAAGATCAGATACAAGGCAAGGATGGTTCTGCTTACCTTCCCTTTGAACATTGTACTAGAAGCATTTGCTAATGCAATAAGACAAGAAAACAAAATAAAAGGTATACAAACTGCAGAAGAAATTGAAGCACCTGTTTTTGTGTCTCCATTTTCAAGCATCCTCTACGAAGAGTATAGCCTCGGACTCACTCCCTTCCAGGTGTACATTCATGAAAATCACAGGTATCTCATTCTGATAGCTTCCAAACAACTTCTAAAATTCATTCTTATTAGGCCAACCTGAGTAACACATGCTTTTCTGAGTCAATCGCTATGGCTGTTTTAGTCTTACAGGCACCGTGTACTGTCCTACTTAGCCAGTTCTGTTACACATGCTCTATGCTACACACAGAATCAGCTAGTTTCAGTGGTGGGATTCTGAATGCTAATTTTTTTTAAAAAAGATTTAATGTATCATAGAAAGGCAAAGAACAACAAAACACTACCTATTTTGAGCAGTGTTTTCGTAACTATCTTATCATCACTATTATCACAATCCCACAGGTGAAAACCAAGCCACCACCAGGTGTGGTGAGGGCTATAACAGACCAAATAGGGTTGTTTCTTTGAAATAATGTTATTTCATTTAGCTAGATTCTGCTCTAGGCTAGCACAGACATTCTCACTCTAAAATCTGAAATACTTCTCTCAGAAACAAGTGAATTTATTTCTCTGGAAAAAAGAGATGGCTTTGGAGCAAACATGAAAGTATAATATTTTCTTTTCCAACACATTGGCTGCTACTCCAGATGTCTCTGAAATCAAAATGGCAAGCGCAATGAGAATCATCTAAGAAAGCCGATGGCTCCCAAGGGACAATGACTTCTCATTATTCACATTGATCTTTGAAGAGATCCCAAGATTCAAACGGCAAGGGAATTGGCAAGAGTGTGCTGAGGTGGGCCGCTCATAACCAGAGCAATCACTCACTGTCGTCCTAAAACTAAGACTGTTTCTGTTTGTTCCAACATCTCCCTCCCTCTTTCCCTTCATCACCAATTTGTATTTGGATTCGTGGATATGCTAAGATGGGAAGACGGGGTCTCACACTGTAGTCCAGGCTAGCCTGAAACTCACTGTACACTCAGGCTGGCCTGCTTCAGCTTTTCAAGTGTTGGAATTCGAGGCACCCATTGACTTTCAGTCCAAGATTTTTTTTTCTTGTATTTATTTATTTATTTGTTTATTTATTTTAACTGACTACTTTCTTTTCATAATGGAGACATTAAAATGAGTCTGTCTTAGTAAAAAGACTTGTTGCTGGGTGGTGGTTTAATCCCAGCACTTGGGAGGCAGGGAGGATCTTTATGAGTTCAAGGCCAGCCTGGTCTACAGAGTGAGTTCAAGAAAGGCAAGGGATACACGGAGGAACCGTGTCTCAGAAAACCAACAAAAGACTAATCTGGGCTGAAGCTATAACAATCTAGATTAAATTACTTAAAATAAACTTTGCCTTTAAATAAGTGGACTGGCAAACAGGACCAGAGCATGGCTTAGAGCTCTCATTGGTCCCCCTCGGCACCTCCCACTCTCTCTCGGCTCCCTCCTAGCAGCTCAACACGACAGGACTAGTTAACATGCTTCTTGGCAGACTAGACTTTACCTTCTGTAAAGACAAAGCTGATACTTCCTAGATCCACCACCTGGTACCTACACAGAGCCTAGAAGGGGCGGGGCCAGCAGTGTGTTGAACCCTAATTAATCAAACGATTTCTTCAATTCAGAAGAGCTGGAGCCCTCAAACTTTTGGAATGACACTGTGACACACTTTATTTCTCAGAATTCTAGGCCCCCATTTTGGCACATTCTTCCCAGAACAGTCTTTTAGAGCGGCCTCAGACTTGCTCTCCTTTGGAAATGTGTTCACCGCCGCATCATTTTCATGCCCAGCTCTGGCTGTCCTCAGGGGAACTTTACATTGTGTGCTATAAGAAGCTCCATTTCTGGCCACTGTCCCACAGCTAGGAGATTGTATGATGCCTAAGAATGCCATCCTTCAGAGCTAGTCCCCTACCAACCCAATACTCCCTTCCATAATGTGTTTATAAAAAGTAATAAATGGAAGCAGCATGATTTTCCACTTGCATTGCTTTTTTTTAAATTTTTTTAGGATTCCAAGGCTGTATCTGTAACATATAAGACACATTAATATTATAGAATTATAAGAATTATAATCTGAAGTCACAGAATGAGGCTTTGGACAATTATACAGTTAGTATATGATGATGGTGGTTCTGTTAGGTGGTAAGGGAGTCAGAAAATTCCTGGTGCCTCCTGACTTCATACCATTATAATACCATACCACACACAGCCCATCACTCATATGTTTGCGATATGCTGGGATAAACAAGCCTGTTGTGTTGCCAGCAGTACGTGCACATCGCAGACACAGGCACACACAGGACGTCACACTTGAGAAATGACATGCTGCTGGCTTATGTATTTACCGTACTCCATTTGCCGCCACTCCTTTGCTTCTTACTACCAGGCAGGAGGCAGTGTCTCATTGTCATCAGCATCATACATCTCGTGTTTTCGGAGTCTCTTGATGTCACCCTCTTCCCTGTGTTTGTTTTAATCTTGCGTTATTTCGTTCACAGCATCACCAATCGGTCATATGGGGAGTCCTCCTCATTCAGCTCTTGTGTGCAGCAGGATGTGCCATCTAGGTTTGTAGAGGCCAGTACCACACACAGCAGAGGACTCATCACACATGCCTTTCCCAGGTCACTTTGGTAAATGATGGGTGTCCTGGACACCTGTCTTGCATGCCATGCGCATTTCTTTAGATAAAGTCAGATCAGACATGGATTCCTTGATTCAGCCTCAGTGACTGTCCTACATACTCAACACAGTGTTCCAGCTCATGCTGTTGTTCTCTGTCTCTAAGCAGATCCTAGTCAGGTGAGGCTTAAGTCCCTAAAGCATTTAACTACAGAAAGGTCAAGGGACCTGAGTTCAAGCCCAGACATGCCTCTATTAGCAGCTGGGGGAGAGAATCTGAATGTCACCAATGTTAGAGCCAGTCAGGAGTAATGCTTTGTTTCCCAATGATGTGCTGAGGGATCTGTCTCAAGGTGGCTGCATGACTATGGCCACAAGAAACAGCAAAGATATTGTCAATCCGAGCAGTTCTTGGTTTATCAGAATTGTTTATTGGGTTTGATTTTAATTTTATTTAAATCAGGGCTTCTGCCCAGGAAGTCAGCTGTCTGCCAGGGTTCTCAGTTATTACAGTCTCTGGTCCCAATCTCTGCATGTGCTTCCTTTTCTGGCTGCCCCAGAAAGGACCTCATGTGGCAATGTAGTGACAGCGAGCATTGATTAGCACCAAAGTTAGAGAGAAGATGTCCCTGCTTTTCCTCACCTCTTCTGAAAAGAAATCCAGTATTTTAAATGCTCTTTAAATTCTTCTGAAACCCAGGGTATTATTTACCATTTCCAGCGGGGCAGGGGGAGAACAAACTTTGCTCCCCTTTAGCCCCGTGGAGAGGAAGTAAACAGAGCATTCCATCCAATGTGATTCACAGTTTCCCAGCTGCTCAGCCAGGGGGCCCACGGGAGACCACTAAATCACTAGGATTTTCCCAAACACCCTGCAGGCCAGCTCCTCCCTGGTAAAGTCGGGGCAGCTGTAGAAAGGGGAGGAGGGACCCGGGAGGGCTTGTTCTTTACGTTGCCCACCCTCTGGTCTGCTGACCAAACATGTTAAAGAAGGTTTGGGATGGGCCACTAAAGTCTGCTTCTGCTACAAGGTCTAGTCCCCTAAAGGACCCAGAGGCAGGACAGGCACTGGGCCTTACCTGGTAGGAAGTGCTGGAGCAGAACTGTGCAGCCCAGCCTGAGGATGTACTTCCCATGTTCCTCCACTCCCTGTCCCCTGGCCCAGGGTCTTTTTCTTCTTGTTTAGTCAGACTGTCTATTTATACTAAATCCTGATTTTTTTTCTTGTTTTCCACATTAGGCTGATGTTTCAGAATGAATGCCCTTCCCCCCTTTCAATTTCCCACAAATGCCAGATATGGAAGTGTTACTTGGGGAAACAGCATTTAGCAGAGAAGAAATGGCTGCAGAGACTCTAAGATTGAATCTGGAACTTCAGTGTCCTAGAAAACTGCAGATAACCACAGACAACCATGACCAATCAGCTCTCATCCTTCGGCCTCTCACCCTCTCCTGGATCCCTGCTCCTTTTAAAAGTCCATTTCTTTTTAGCAAGTCCTGGATTTCTAAATCCTTCATTTTTATAAAGCAAGTTAATTATTTTTTTCTCACTGCCCTCCCCCATTATCCTTGATCACACCCTCGGGCTGGTTTTCCACATCTGAAAAAACCTAAGATACCTTTAATCAAAGTAAAAAGGAAACAGTAAAACAAATGTCAAGCTGGGATTTGCTGTTGCAAGTGGATCCGAACCTACTCAGGCCTCCTCACTGCCAAAGCATTTGTCCTTCTTGGAACCCTGACTGGAGTTTCAGGTCACCAATGGTGACTGCTCAGACTGGGGGGGCCTGACCTCATGCTGTCCACCTCCTCTGAAATTCTTACCAAATACAAAAATTTTCTCCATTTCAGGGAGATGAATTCTATCTCCTTGAAACCCTTGTGTAGACCATGTTCTTGCTTCAAAATTTCTTGCAACATCTACTGCACTTGGGAAAATGTAGCAGACAATCGCAAACTGTCACCTGCACAGAGTCTAAGTCGGCAGTTGCCCTGCGCACAGCTATCTCTGCTGTACCTCGTGTCTGCCAGTACTGCTGAGGGCTTAGCATGAACAGGCTGGCACAACACTGTGTCAGGCAGCAAAGGACTGAGCTTCTGGGGTCATGAGAAACCTTCACACTTATTCAAACCACTATCAGAGAGCTGCGTAGGATGGTAGTTACTGTTCTCTGGGACCCAAGGTTTTATCAGGAGCAGACAGCCAAATGCAAAGCTGGAGGCAAATTTGAAGCCTAGCATGGTTTTCTTTGCTTTTTAGAATTTCATTTTCACTCTTTTGTTGTTGTTGTTTATTTTTGTGGGGGCAGGGAGAGAGAGACTATGCATGCCACAGCGCCTGTGTGTAGGTCAGAGGACAACCTGTGAGAATCAGTTCTCCCCTTCCACCACGTGGGTTCTGGGAAACATCCCAGGCTCATTACAACACCTCCACCAGCTGCTGTGCGATCCCAACAGCCCAAGTCCACTACACTTAGCTAGCTGTGTTCATGGCAGGTTTACTGTAAAGCTGAATGCAGAACTGAGTCATCAAAAAATATGTACCTATTTTATTCAGTGGGCTCCCCCTGATGCTTCATTTGAATAAAACAGCTCTGCCACGTAAAGCTTTGACATGTCAAAGACCAGGACAGAGGGGCAAGATGAGACAATTCATGGGGCTGAGTGTCTCCATTCCATTGTGAGGCTAGATACTGACTTTGCATCTTACTGAGGTGTTGCTTTTCACCTACAAGTGAGTAGAGTAGGACAATTAATGCCTCAAATTTGTTCAATTAAAAATGAAAGTGCTTTAGAGACTCTAAATCCTATTTGCAATTATTAATATCCTTTAAAAACAGATTTCCTAATTTCTTAGGTTCTGCTGTGTTTTTGTGGTCATTCACTCCTACATTTTCAAGTCTATTCTGACAGAGGATTTTTATTTCAATTTTCTTTGAGACTCATTAACGTTTATTTGATGTATATGATTATTTTGCCTGCCTATATGCACTCCATGCATGCCTGACCACCATAGAGGCCTGAAGAAGGTGTCGGATTCCCAGGAACTGGAGGTATGGATGTGAGCCACCATGTGAGTGTTGGGAATCAAACCTTGGTCATCCAAAAGAATAGCCAGTGCTCTTAACTGATGAGCCATCTCGCTAGCCTTGCTGACAAAGTTTTAATGCAATGCTTGCTGGCCAAGCTGGAGGTTGGCAACCCAGGAGCAAGCCGCTCAGTAGACAGGGAGTCCATCTACTCTCCTATTGTGGGTAGTATGTGATTGAATCTGTGACTCAGGAGATGAGTGCTAACTGTCCCTCTCCGAATTGCATTGAGAACAGTTATTGCAAATTGATTGACTTCTGTGTGCTTCCGTTTCCTCACCTGTAGAAGTGGAAGAATCATATTTAAGTGATTTATTGGGTAGCTCCTATGAGACTATCCCTGGAGGCACCCAGAACAATGGCTAGTACATAGTGTTCACTTACTCTTGGCTATTATTAACCATTAGGCTTACAATATTGTGTAATCATTCATGTTATTTTGAGGACTACAGGAAATGTGTGTAATGATTGTCTCCGCGACATGAGAAACATAAAACAAACACGGGTGAACGCTTACAGAGCACTTACTACATGTTAAGCGCTCCCCTGTTTATCTACACATTCAACATTCACAACAGCAAACAGAGGCATTGCTCTTATTATCCTCATTTCACAGATAAGGAAACCAAAGAATAAAGGGGATAATTACCAGAGAAATACAACACCACAGTGGGATAGCATGCCACTCCAGGTAGAATAGGTATTGTCAAAAGACAAACGGTAATGAGCACTCTAGAAGGTGCGAAGAAACCGGAGCCCTTGCAAGTGGGCCGTGGCAATAGAAAGTATAACCATGATTATAGGACATAATATGGAGGTTCCTCAAAAATAAATAAGTAAATAAAAATAGAACTATTATATGATTCAAAAATCCTATTACTGGGTATATATTCAAAGGAAGTGAAATCTGCAAGTCTACATACTGACAGTAGCCAGGAAATGAATACAATTGGTCTCCATCAATTGTAAATGAATAAAGGCATAAGTACCATGGGATACTATTCAACTAAAAAATAAAGAAGAATGAAATCCCATCATCTGTGTCAACATAGATGGAACGGGAGATCATCTCTTTAACAATGTGAACTGAACACAGGTACTAGATGCCCTCATTCCCTAGAATCAAAGGAAATGACCCAGGCAGAAGTTGAGAGTAAACTGGTGGTTTCCAGAGGCTGGGCAATAGGCAGGTAAGGAAAGGACCATCAGTGCTCACTACATCACAGGTGGACAAGAGCAATGACCACACAGTGTGGTGACTGCAGATGACAAAGATGAACCAGACATTTCCAATGGGGTGTGTGTGTGTGTGTGTGTGTGTGTGTGAGAGAGTGCTAGATCTAAGTTTAATTGGGGTTGCTTAAATGAGTGTAAACGAGAGGAATTTACTGTACCATGGGCAACTTAACAGCGGCTACACTACTGAAGAAAACTACACCTTTCCATCATTCGCTGTCAATAGTCTTTCAGGGAGGGGTGGAGCCTATGAGCCTTTCCCTTTTCCATGATGAAACATTCATCAGCTCGATCGCCGCTATGTGTTCATGAGTACAACAGCCACGCCATGCTTGGAAGTCAGCTTCATGGAATTCCTCCCCTACCTGTGGCTCTGACATCCTTCCTACCTCCCCCACTTCAATGTTCCCTGAGCCTTGCAGAGGAGCGGTGTTGGGGGGGGTCATAAAGATTTTTGTGGACCTGAGCACCCCAGTCACTTATCCTCTGGACTTCGACCAGTTGTGAGTCCGTACTTAGACTTGTTGTGTTTTACTAGCTCAATACAAAATTCATTCAGTGTCTGCACCAAGGAGTCCCAGTATGCTGGTGAAAGTCTGGAGGCCTGAACAAGAGGGTGAAAGAAGGCTCAGACTCTGAGTCTTCTTAAATGTTTAGGTTTGAAGTGCAAGTGTGAATTGGTGCTCTGTGAGGGTGAACTTAAGAAATGTGTAAATGATCCAGCCAAGTCAAGGCAATAACAGCATCAAACACACACTCCACAGTCACATCCCTGGTCCTTCCCTTTGTGAGGGCGGACCCGAGGAATGTGTAATGATCCAGCCAAGTCAAGGCAACACAGCAGTGCCAACCAGGGGCTTAACAGTCTCATCACAGCTTCTTCAGCTGCTCTGTAGCTAAGCACTGATGACTGGCTGACATAAGAAGCAGGAGCAAGGGCTGCTTTTGGGGAGTCAAGCCAAACGTTGATGCTTTCAGAGCGGGTGAATCCAGGAAAGCTAAGAGAAGATGGCTTGTTGCCCTTCCTGTAGTCAAGGCTTTTCATTGGTTAGTACAAGTGAGGAAACGCTTACTGGGCTCCAACCCCGTATTCACTCTCCCTTCCCCCATTATGCCATATTTCTTCTCTCCAATAGAATCTGTATTTTTTTTCAGGTATCCACTCCTCTGCACATCCATGTGCTCCAAGGGATATTGACCTCCTTTCTGGCTCCAGCAAGCATACCCTGATTATCTTCAAACTGAGATATAGTCATCACATTCTCCTGACGCAGTGAATGGGCCTAGAACAGACCTGTGTCCTTCGCATGGAGCTCTGAGAAATGATGCACTTTGAAATGAGTATCTAGATCCTAAACAGAAACCAGAGACACAACTCTTTCTGCCTCTGATGGCGTTTAACATGAAGGTGATGGCTAGGATGGTCTTGGACATTTGACAGTGCCAAGGACAGCAGAGAAGGGAGAAAAAGAAAGGAGTGGTTTTGATAACATTGCAGAGCCGTGTGCTTCACGACTCTTGAAGCCTCCATCTGAGTCCCTCTGCTCCTTTGGTTGTGTTAGATAATACATCTCATTATTCCAAGCAGATTGAAGCCAGTTCTGAACATTCAAAGTTAAAACACACATGGATGCATGCTTATGTGCAGCCGTCTGTCAGTGTAAATGTGAGGCACACAGGAGAGGTCAAACTGCTTCTAGGAAAGGCAGCACTGCTGCCTAAGCCAAAATGAAGCAGGAATTCAGGATCTGCCTCAGTATCAGAGAGCAGCAAGTCTATCACTCCAAGTATGAACCATGAATTATCAGCATCATCAGCCTTGAGTGTGAACTTATGAGTAATACAGAACCTACAGCTTCTCTTTAGATGAAGCATGAGACACTGCATCTTAACAAAGTTGGCATGTGTATCTTGCACACATAAATAGTGTGTGCAAGCATTTTCCTAGGACATTTAGACCCTGGAAGTACAATGAGGACAAGGGGTTCAGCAATACAAGTTCCCAGGTATCCCATGGAGATCATTCCATTTTGCTCAGGTTGCTTCGCCTCTCCATCCTCAGTTCTTATGGGAGGGCCTTTGAAGCCACTAATATGCTCTGGTCGCTTTCCTTTGGGTCTTTTTTGACTCTAAAACCATGTAGGAATTTGAGACTAGTCACCTGAAGCCCAAGTGTCTTCCTTGTCCAGCCTGTTTACACAGGGTATCTTGTGTTCGACAGGGTATCTGGCCACAGGCTTCTGGAGATTATCTCTCTATCTCCCATCTTGCCATAAGCCTGCCTGGATTGCAGGATGTGCCACACTACATCCTGTTTGTACTTGGGCTCTGGGGGGGGGGAAACTTCAGTCCTCATGCATGCATGGCATGTGCTGTATCTACTGATCTGTTTCCCCAGCCCTGATTTAGACTTTTAAGAAGATAATTGTTGAGGATTAAAACACACACGGGGCTGCTCTAAGTATGGGCTTTTGTGTAACCTCACAGGCTCTTGTGACCCCGAATCAGCTCTTTTCTCAAAGCGAAAGGAGAATGGAGATAAAGATAGCTGCCTCTAGTTTAGAAAACTTCTTAGCATTAAAAGAAGTCATTCTTGATCCAAGTCGTAGACTGATGCATGGTCCAAGTCAGCGGTGATGCCATCACACTGAATAGTCATTTACTTCTTCATTCAAATTCTACCATAGGTGAGGCTTATTGGCAATTGTGAAGATGTAAATCAGAACAAAGGGAATCCTCAGATCTACATGTTCCAGTAGGCAAACACGCACTGCAGGCATATATTGGGGGTGTAGATAGTTGTGGCAGACAGATCCAAATAGGTTACTTACTTGATATCGAATCCACAAAAATCTATCTTTCACAAGTCATTAATAATTTTCTTTCAACTAGTCTAAATTTTACTAATTTATAAGTAAAAACTGGATATAGTCTGACTTTTGCTGCCAATAGCTAGCTCCTAGTTGGCACATTATTCTGCCCATGTGGACATTTGTTGATCATGTGGCTATTTTATCCTGGGTGAACTTTGGCCCTTATTCTTCCTTTTCTTCACCCAATTTTTTTTCAAAATGTCTAATTCAGTCCCATTGCCAAAGGCAAGCAGACAAAACACAGTGGCCCACTTCCCTGACATTTTTAGGGAACGCTTAGCAAGTTCTGTCTAAGAGATCAAAATTACCTAGGAAGGAATGGGTGAACCTGCATTCACTATCAGGCTCAAATTAAAAAGATGCTCACAGAACCCAGAAACAGTGAGCTATCTTCACAACTGCGGGCATCAAGTCAATTTACCTTCACAAAAGATTCTGGTGAGGCTACATTTGAGCAGTGAAGTTGATTGATTATCTAGGTCTGCCCTGAATATGGAGTTCGACAGTTCCATAAACCCCATGTCACTACCATGCGTACGAAAACTTAGGAGCTATGCCACTGATGAAGAAGTAGTTTTTACGCTTGACAGTCAGAGGAGAAATCTCAGTTTTCACTGCCACCCCAGAGGGCAGCGGAGCATGATGAGATGGAGACAACATGTCACCATTGAACCCTGCATCACTGAGAGATGTATGGACCTAACATGTACCAGAGGAGTCCTGGGGATCTACACATTGACTGGTCAATATCAAGAAAGGAGTACATTTAGTCTTCTTTTTTAAATATTTATTTATTTATTATATATACAATATTCTGTCTGTGTGT
>LOJH01001216.1:0-18222 GCA_001685095.1 Ellobius talpinus
ACCGGTGGGGTGGCCCGGGCAGGAGTGCGGGCACGTGCTGCGAGCGCTGCTCCTGAGGGTAGAGGAACCCGAAGGAACAGCAGGTCTATGATGGGACACTCGGCCTCTGCTTTTGATCTGTACTAATCCACATGTCAGAGTTGATTTTTGGAGAAAATCTTGGCATTTATATCCCTAGATTACTGTAGCCAAAGACTAAAACTAATTGGCCAGTTTTGTGGGACTGGTAAGAGCAATGGGACTAACTCAGATGAACCAATTGTTTGTCACACAGACTTGATTATCCAGTTGTCGGAGGTGGGCAAGGGAAGCAATTCCCAGCACCTTGTAACTGGCTTGTCAATACACGTTTAAAAGTCACGTTTGCGTAAGACAACAGCTAAGTGGATTTTGAGACAGCATGGTGGCTCACCCTTGTAAACCCAAATGTGAGAATGAGGTAGGGGATTGCTCGATTGTGAGAACCTGCTTCAAAATCCTGAAACCCAAGCCTCAAATTGAAACCCAGTGACGGCCACAAGAGGAAGAGGGCTGGAATATTCAGGCCCGCCTCCTTGGGGTGAGTTACTTACCTGGTTAGGATACTGTGTGACTATATGAAGGAGAACAGAGACCTACCTTCCCACGGTGATGCAAATTCACTAACTTGCATGGCTGGAGCTGCTTCCTATTAAGAAGGCAGTGCTTGTGAGTTCGAGGCCATCCTGGTCTACAAGTTCCAGGACAGGCTCCAAAGCTACAGAGAAAGTGCTTCTGGAGGCCTTGGGAACTCCGCCCACTTGCAAGTTTTCATTTGCCCTTAAAAATTGATACCTTTGTGCTTGTCCTGGTGAAAGCACACCCAGGAATGCAGCTGTTTTCTTTACAGCCTGCACTAAAGCAAGAAAAGCCCCCTGGGGGTAGACACAAGCTTCATTTTCTAGTTACTGTGGAGACCTCAGCCCACAGGCGCTTTAGTCTAGAGCTGTCCTGGCTAGACAAGGCACCTCACCAAAAATAAGGCAGAACGTGCAGTTTCATAACTGCTCTGGAGAGGATGGGTGGGAACCGGAGGAAACTAGAACCTCAAGGTTGGTTTGGTGACAGAAATGAAATGCTGGCCAGGACCCACCCCCAAGCCAGACTGAGGCCACAGAGAATTAGTTCCCCACGACCAGGGCACAGCCAGGGGAGCTTCTGATGAACACCCAGGGACTCTAGCTGGTGGCTCAGGCCAACCACACCACACCACTTTCTTTGCACCCTACATTAAAAAACTTGTTGCCAGGGATGGTGCAAATGAGACTTCCCTGGGCTACAGCAAAACTTCCGGAAACTCCAAGTTTTCTGCTCTGCTTCCCAATGATAAAGCCCAACATCCTCTGCTATTCTTGAGGTTCAATTATGTTGATGTAACCTTCATCTCCAGGAAGGCAATCCCAACTCCAAACCTGTTTCTTTATCTACATAGCTCTGCTTCCACCCATTCCAGTTCTGAAGGGGCAGGTGAGGCATTTATGGAAAGCTTGGAGGCAATTACTAAGCGATCCTAACAGCACTCATGGGGAAGTCTACACAGCCTTTAAACACATGCAGTTCTTATGTGACACATGGCTTTGTGCAGGCTGGCTTGAGACTTTCTCCAGCCCAAGCCAACCTTGTAAACCATTAGAATTGCCACCAAGCAGACTTTGAAGCTGTCTTCTTCAAGAAGTGCCGGACCACCACCCCACCCAACCCTGCTCTTGGAGACAGTAAGCTTCGAAGGCACTAGCTGGGTCATGCTAAGGCTAGAGGGGCCCTCCCTCCATGAAAGGGGCATGCCATGGGGTCCTGAAACAAAACGAGGCCTTCATCCTCTACTGGGATGCAGTTCTCACAGTGCTCCAGCAGTGATGCAAACTAACAGCAGCCAGGAAGCTCCAGAAACTGCTGGTCCCGGTCTCCCTCTCCCAGGGGCTGCTGGGAGAAGGACGAGCTACGGATAACAATGGAAGCAGAGGACGAGGGAAAGAAACCAAACACTTAATTCTTTATTCTGTCTGCCTCAGAGAGCAGGAACCAGACACGCCGCCCAGCTGGGTGGAACACACACGGGCCCTAAGATGACTCATTTAAGTTTCTTCCTCTGAAAGAAAAAACCATTAAGAGAAGTGAGCCCCACCATGTGATGCAGTGTCTTTCCCGCTGGACCTCTGAGGAACCTGAGTGTTGAAGGCCTTTTTGCTGAGCCCTCCTGACCATTCTAGGGTCGAGCAATGTTCTGTAGCCACGAGTGAGGCTTTGTGGTCATGTAACTGACCCACGGCCTGCCTCTCCACAGCTGCCCAGGGCCTTCTCCAGATGTTCTCCCGAATCTCCTTTGGTGACTGGGAGTGCCAACCCACATGAAGTGCCAGGAAACTCTCAATGTGCTGCCAAGGTGAAATTGACCATAGCACTACTTTGGCTCCCTCACCAACCCTCAGATCACCCAGGCTTCAAAGGCCTGCTCTGCCCACCTTCTTCTTCCTCCTCTTCCTCTTCCTCATCCTCTTCGTCCTCCTCAGAGCTGAAGGTGCCATCAGGCAAGCTGTAGACTCGGATGACCTGCTTGTTGGGGTCCTTGAGGATGAGGTACTTGCCCTCCTCCAGCTTCATGCAGATGTCAATGACGCAACGTAGGATGCCCCAGGCGTTCTCTACGCTCAGGTTGATCTGGCTGGCAAATTCATTGGGCTTAAACTGCTGGGTGCCCAGAATGACATGGCGTGAGGAGTCTTTTACGTGGTACCGGGACACATACCTGTGGGAGAGGAGGATGGGTGCTCACACTGGGCAGAACAGAGATGGCAATGCCTGGGGTAAAGTGTCAGTACCATGTTAATGCCAGGCCTGTTTCTTTTCCTAGTGAGCAGCCTTTGCCCCAGGTCTGCCCCAGCACCGGCATAAGAGTCTCACCCGAGCTTCAAGTACTCAGATCCGGCCAGCAAAGCACAGCAGGTCCAGCGGGCCAACTTGTAACTGTTGTTCTTCAGCTCAGTGGCGATGACAGCTCCTCGCTGAGAGTCCAACTTCTGCCGCCAGTCAACACCATTACAATGCTGCAGAAGGAAAGCTGGTTAGTGGGTGAGGGGGCACCCGCACATCAGGCCCCAGGGCCTCCTCTAGAAGACAGGGACCCACTAGGGAGCAAAGAATAAGCCTGAGTCAGACTGATTATCATTCAAGAGAGAAAGACACGCCATCTTTGTGTGCAGCCACTCAACCAGAGGGTGATGACAGACATGGTAAATCACAGTGACAAGGGTGCTGTGTGGTGAAAAGGGGCTTCACATTGTGTCATGGTGAACATAGAGAAGGATGGGTGGGATCTGAGGGGCAAGTAAGTGGGAGAGCCTCTGGTGGGGCTGAGGGCAGGAGCCCAGCACCTGATGCTTAATATGCAAAGATATCCAGATGTGGGGAGTGGGGCAGTCCAAGGTCATAGGGCAGGGAGGTTCCCATTAAACTTTCTTGGTCCATTCCAAGATTAGTATCTGACAGATTCTGTGTTTCCCTTGAAACTTGAAAACGTGAGCTGTAGAGATGGCTCAGCATTTAAGAGCACTGCCTGTTGTAGATGTCCTGAGTTCTATTACCAGCAACCACATGGTGGCTCACAACTATCTGAAATGAGATCTGGCGCCCTCTTTAGGCCTGCAAGTGTACATCATGCAGGCATAGCACTATACATAATAAATATATAAATCTTTAAACAAACAAACAAAAACTTGGAAACATTGCTACAGCCCCGAGAGCTCCATGACACTGAAGAGCCCTGCCACCATCCTGAGGAACAAACAGCGCCTTAGCAGATTCCCAAATGGAGTAAGATAATGGACTCTGGGGGAAGGAGTATCTGAGCGCTGACAAGGAACCTCTCAGCTCTACACTACAAGGATCTGACTTCTGAACACCCAGAGTGAGCTTCAGGCAGACATTCTTCTGGAACACTACGTTCTAGGGACACAGTCACTGCCACCAATGACACCTGAACAGAGAATGAAACTACTACCTGCTGGATGTCTGTCCACAAACTCCAGTTGTAGATGAGGTTCTTCCCATGTGTTTTGGAAGTATAAGGTACTCTGGGACAAGAGCCACATGGGGGATTTACCCTAAGGCTCTACTGGGGTCAGTTTCACTTGTGAGTGGGGCAGGGATGTTTCAGAACAGTACAACCACGAGGAAAGACAGATGCCACAGTAGAAGTTTAGGAGAAGGCCACTGGCCCCAGAAGAGAATGGCTCTCGGGAGTCACATTTTGATGGCAGCTAATCATCACAGGCTGGCTCGATCCCAGAGTTGTCCTTACCAGTATTCTTTATCCTGTACAGATGCAATAGCCCTGCCCTTCACTCAACAGAGTGCCACACATAAAGGCAGGGAGAAACAATGTCACCAGACCCGACTGTCCTGGTGGACAATGCAGAGAGGAATGAGTGTGTGTACTAACATTTTGTCCAGCTCTTAGAGCAGAGGTTCTCAACCCTCCTAACGCTGTGACCCTTAAATACAGTTCCTCATGCTGTGATGACCCAACCACAAAATTAATACTTCACTGCTATCATGAACCGTAATGTAGATAAGTGATATATGACCCACCCCAAGGTGTCATGACGCACAGGTTGAGAACCACCGTCTTTTGAGGTAAGCAGGGACAGAGCTGGACAAAGGGATCACAGGGTGGCAGTGAGGCTGAATATAGAGAGAGGTTAAAGAGAGTGACTGGGCTTCCCAAAACAAGGTCAAGATCAGATGTATAGAGAGCAGGAGCCGATGGGTGGCCAGAATGAACAGACAAAAGTACCCGAAGACAGAAGGTATCAGAAGCAGAAACCTTCTTAGATGTTCTCTCTGTTGGCAGGGACTTAATGGGGATAAAGAAACTCAAGATATTCCTGTGCCTCCCACTCCTCCAATGGCTCTGTGAACACTTAAAGGATGGTCAGCTTACTCTAGCCAACCCCACTACACATGACAGGGAACAGCTGTGATGGTGCCTCACCCTGGAGTCCCACTCATTGAGTGTCTTGATGTTGATGAAGGACACTTCCCCATTGGCTCCAGTCATGACACCATCATGTTCACAGCGGACAATAAGGTCGATGTCCTCTCCAAGTTTCCACCTGCGGTAACTACAAGGAAAGCAAGATTCATTCTCTTTTAAGATCTGTTGCTTTGAATGGACCACCCCAGATAGCACAGGACAGGGTCTGTGCTCCAATGTGGCCACACCCCCATCAGAGCTGACATACCGGTAAGCAACGGAGGCGATCTCATTCTTATCCATGTCATCCTCCACAAATGGGTTTGGGTTGGGGAAATTGTATCTTTCTCTCCCCTGCAGAAGTGACAAAGCTTTCAGGAGACGGAGTTGATTTCAAGTCAGCAGACCCAGCACTGCTTTATGTCCTTGAGGGTCCGGGCTCACTTGTATTAAGGACTAAGCCCAGCACATTCCACTGAGTGCGCTCCCCCTGCCCCTTCCTTCTTCATCATAGGCAGATGGCTAACAGGACAGTAATGCCCTTCCTACTTCCTCCTTCATCACAGTAAAAGGTAGACAACTGGTTCAATATCACTCTCAAGGCAAAAAGTGGCATTTTAGCCAAAGGCATTTCCACAGCTCATCTGTGTGAGACAAGCATTATTAATATTGTAACTTTATAGAGAGAAAATATGCATAAGCACATTGACCTGTTAGTGGCTTGGGTCCTCTGCTACCAGGAGAGGCCATGCCTGGCCAGCCTCTCACCACAGTTTACTGCAAAGTAGAGGCTCAGTAGCAGCCTCCTAAACCACCTAAATTAGCAAGCTGGTGCCACTGGCTCCTGTGTGCTCACCATTCTCAGGCATTGCTGGGAGAAGTTGTGGTTGATGTAGGTGGCCTCCATGGCCAGGTTGCGGGGTGAGTTGAAGGAATTGCCTTCATCTTGAGGGGGTTCATTGGCTGTCTCACTCACAGTCAGAAGGTCTGTAAAATCCCAAGCATGGATGGTCACCTGTTCACGCAGCTAAGAATTACTGGCAGTGTGCAAAACAGCATGGGGAGAGGTAGAGACCTAGATCACTGGAGCCCATCTCCAAAGAACTGTGTTCTGTTGATAGGGGTCTCTCTCTCCCCAGTGTATGTGTGGCGTGTGCGGGAAGGGAGGGTGGCTCTTGGATAACCTTCCATCTGACCTAACACCACCAGTCACACAGTAGTAAGAAAGCCATTCCTTCTCATTCTTTCTGGATTCCCCCAAGAGATGTGTCTGTTGGCATTTTAACAAACGAAGCTCAAGACTCAAGCAGAATCAGATGGCTTTGTTTTCATATTGTCAGTTTGAGAGTGACTCATTAATAGTGTGTATATATGTGTGTGTATGTCACAAAATACTTGCTTACATATTTTCTTTATAGCATATAAATGCAGAAGCAAAAAAAAAATTCTATGCAAGTGAACAGCCACAGTGGGCCGTGTGAAGACTCAGACAGTCGAAGCCCACGGAACACTGAGCTGAAGTGGTCTCTTCCCTGGACTCCAGGAGCATGGGAAGGACTGACACACGACCCATCCTCAGGACTAAGCAATTATAAGGGACCAATAATACCCATGCCCCTGAACTGCTCTCCAGACAGGCTGCTTACCGAAATCAGAGTTGTCCCTCTTATCAAAGAAGAGTTTAGACCCAACTCTCTGCACAACAATGTCCCAGGAGTACACAGAGCGGGTGCAGCTCATCAGTGTGGCCAGGATGGCGTCAGTGGCAAACACATTGCCCTGTGTTTTTGCTAGCTGCAAGGAGGGAGAGAGACAGAGAGTGAAGTGAGGTCACCAGGAAGGGAAAAGACTCCCTAGTCACCCAAGAAGGCACAGCAAAGTGGCTGGCATGGCTGCTCAGGCACTGGTGGGCCGCGGTGGGAGCACACACCATGCTCTGCTCACTACCAGCTTCCAGGTGAGAAGGCTAAGGTGCCAGTGTAATAAAGAGTGCCTGGCAGAGCTGGGGTCTCAGCACGCCTCTGCTCAACACATTTAAGTCTACCCAGCAACAAGCCTCCACGCCCATCAAATTCTAAGTCAGCTCCAGAATGACATTGCCTAAGGGCCGGACTGTGAACATACAGTCAGTTATGTTTGTAAGGTTTTCACCAGTTAATCCACCACGTTCGGGGTGGGAATGGGGATTGTGTCTATCGATATGTGCACCTCTCTCTGTCAGGTTCCCGAACAACGGTGTGACACCTGCTTATACAGTAGTAGCCAGTGTCTTAGGGGTTTGAGAAGGAAGACTGCCAGGACAGACAGCTACATCACATCATTCACTTTGAAGCAGCCATGAGTTTTGGTATCCACGGGGTGGTCCTGAATCACGTTCTGTGACTACCGAGGGATACCTGTTTATCTCACAGCCTGTTCTTTCTGGGGTCTCAGCAACATTCCTAAAAGTGGGCAGAGGGTGCACACCTTCCGGATGACAGGGTCATCTGTGGTGGTGACGGTGTGGAAGATGCGCTTGATGCTCCGCAGAGGCTTCTCACTCCGCGTGGTGATGCGGTCAAAGGCTTTGTCATAGTACTCCAGCGCGCCACAGCACTCTCTGAGGGAAGAGGGAAAATTGGAGATCTTCCCCATTCCTCTTTTATGTTGTGGAATCAGAAATCGTACCTACAGGGCACAGTTGTGCACACCTGTAATCTCAGCATTAGGGAGGCAGAGGCAGGAGGATGGCAAGTTTGTGTTAAGACTCAGTTACTCATGAGTGCCCTGTCTCAGAAAGAAACTTCACCCAGAAGTCTAACATCTATGAAAGAGATGGAAGTACTCTTGGAAAGGAGGCAGATCTTCAATGGCAGCTGCTTCCCGTCCTCCTTGCTCCCACAGGGAAACACACCTTTCCTAGCACCTTGGCGGGTGGACCTCCTGCCTGAAGCTCTGGCTCCCCACCGCCTTAGCTCCATGCCCCTGCACAAAATGGAGTCTCCTGGATATCTGTCATGCTTCTTCTGCCCAAAGAGCTTAGAGACTGACCTGTGCAGATACCAAGAGTCGAGAGAAACTGGGACTTTTGGTAAACTTCATGCGTGTTTTTATGGGTCTTGATTTTTCAAAAACACACTCACTAGTCTTATGTAGTACTGTAAGTGGCTTCAAATCTGCTTTGGAGTTGCTAGGGCTTAAGGAGACATCAATTCCAGCTGGCCCACATGCGTGAGTGTGGGGGGCAACAGTGAAGAAGCTACTCACATGTCTTGAGGCTCGGACACTTCCAAGTAGCGCATCTTCATCAGCTGAGGGAAGTCCATCTCCTCTTTCACCTCCCAGTCACTGCGAACTTCAACTGAAGAGTCTCGGGGTTTCTGGAGAGAAAACAAAGGGAAAGACATTCATACCCAACACAAGGAAGCAAGATAGGTCAACACAGGAAGGGCACTGATTGATTGAGGCAGGGTTTCTCTGTGTAACAGCTCTGGCTGTCCTGGAACTAGCTCTGTAGAACAGGCTGGCCTTGAACTCATAGAGATCCACCTGCCTCTGCCTCCTGAGAGTGCTGGAATTAAAGGTGTGCACCACCACTGCCCGGTGGAAGGGCTTTTATTCAATCATTATGGTCTTGGCTGGGGTTTTTTTTTTTTTTGGTTCTTGTTGTTGTTTTGAGAGGCAGGTTTTCTCTGTGTAGCCCTGGCTACCCTGGAACTCACACGGTAGACCAGGCTGGCCTCGAATTCAGAGATCTGCTTGTTTCTGCCTCCTGAGTGCTGGGATTAAAGGAGTGTGTAGTCCTGGCTGTTTTTTTTTTTTTTTTAAGATGGTATCTGTGACTGTGGAAGCTCACTGAAGGGATCAGGACTCAACATTGCCCTCACAGGGTATCAACTACATATTTCTGATACAAGCACCAAATCCACCAAAGTGTAATTTCCACAATTTTAACATCATTTCTCCCCTTGCAACACTGGGGACTGAACCCAAATTTTTGTGAATGCAAGGCAGCCACTTCACTGCTGGGCTATACTCCTAGACCGGACTCCACTGTTGCTCATGTCTCCTATTCTCAGCTCCTACAAAGGCGGTAACGTTATTCCACGGTGCCAAAGTGGAACAGTGAACGGCTGACAGAAATGTGGCAATCCACACAAAGAAATGCTAGGTGGCAATAAGGAGTAGGTACAGTCAGTTCTCCATATCTGCAGGTTTTATACTCATGGGCTCTATATCCCAGAGTCATGTGTGAACTGAAAACATTCCACATGCTCAGCATGCTTAAAAAGTCCCAACCAACTACAGGGCAGTTGAGGCAGGAGGATCACTTGAGATTAAAAGATTTCAACTGGTACAAATAACTCAGAGGTGAGTTAAAGTCCACAAGGGGATGCACAGAAGATACATGCATTGTTACAACATTTTTGCAAGAGGAAGTCAACATCCACAAATCTTGGTCTCTTTGAGGGTGCCTGGGATCCTTAACAGATGCGAAGGAAAAATGAAAAGACTGTACTACAGGGGACAGAGGTGAAAAATGCCACATTAAATAAAAGGCACAGATTTTTATTCCATTTACATGAAATACACAGATCAGAGAAAAGAGAGCAAAAAGCAGTGCTGGTGGGGATTGGGGAGGACGGGACATGCCTAAGGGCACAAAGATTCTTTGTAAGAGTGATGCAGGTCTAAAGCTGCCTGCAGAAACTGAGTACACTAGGGACCTTGCAACTGCACTGCAGGACTCCTGTTTCTAAGGATAAGAAGAAAAAGAAACCCACCCAAGTTCCAACAGAATTCTGGTATAAACACACTACCTGTGACTTCTGGTCCCACTTCTGCCGCACTCCAAATTGCTTCTGGAATTTTTTCTGCAAGCGAATTCGTTCTCTGAAAAGACAGACAGAATGCCATCCTTTCAATAGCTTCTTCTGGCTGAATCGCTGTGTCCTTCCTGGCTGCTACCAGGATAGAAAATGGTGGCTTAGAGATGAAGAGACCGAGTTGGTACACACTGGGGATGAGAGCAGGGGCACAGTACACCCCCTCCCCCCAGCAACTGTAGGGGCGCATTCGGCCCAGTTACTGGCAATCCTGGCTAGGGTGTGGTGACTGCTGTGCTCAGCCCCAGGAACCCACAGGACACAGTGTACACGGTGCTGCCTGGAACTAGGCACCCAAACCCACAGAGGCCAGAGTCCCTTCAGTTCTACCTGTTGTTTGTTTTAGCATAAATGTCTACCCCAGTCACCTCCCGCCTGCCTGCCATGACCCAGCCTTGGACAGAAACAGGCTAAGAGGTTTTGGTTTCTTTTCCAATAGTGAAAGACAGCCAATCCCTGCCCTGGCTCTGTGATTTTTGAATACAGCCCATTTGGGAACACAGCTTTATCCTGGTAGGAAGGGATGCTCACCTCTCTTTCTGCTTGGCACTCTTGGGTAGTGTCTGTAGATTGAACTGTACCATGTTCCGGCGGTCTTTGTCTCTGCGGAGGTTCCGCTGGGAAGCAGGAAGAGACCCATGTTAACCCCTTAGAGTCATAGCTTATTAATATCTTGAGAGCAAGTTTGTTGTGTGAAGTCCCATGTTTCACGTCTCTATAGCATCTACAGCACTTGCATTAGCTTGAACTCATTTCCAGCAATGTGGGTTTACTCGTTTTCCTGCAGTTGCTAAGTTTGCATCTTTATGTAGCACCCAACCAAACCATCTAATTAACAAAGCCTGCATGCTGCAATTAAGCAAGGAAATAGGTTCCCAGCATGGCTGTGTGATGTCTGACCCACTGTGAAAAGAAATCTAAATTTCTTCAACATATCCTTGGACAACTCATCCTGATACAATTGGTCACTATACTGCCACTTGGGCTTGGCCAGAGGCCTGCAAGCCTTTCCTGTCTCATTGGTGTTCACAAGATGGTTGCTGAGCAGCAGAAATTCTCACAGTAAGAGATCCAAGGTGCTCAGGCCTGTGGCCTACCTGTGCGAATCGCATCCGGTTCCGTTGGTAGGCAGTCTTTTGTGTGCGTGCCGTGTCCACCAGCTGGAAGCTTGTCTCGTCCTCCTCATGGAAATATGCATACTGACTTCCCCCACCAAACTGAGAGGAGTACTTGTCTGCAGGCAAAGGTGACAGTGTGTGCTTAGTGCTCCCTACAGACTGCTCATGTGTATGACAGTCCTGAGCCTGCTCTCAGCAGTGTGGTTTTGGGACCCGCAGCACTGGTCAGGCACTTGTGAGGTGTGCAGACTCATTGGCCCTGCCCAGACCCGAGAGATGAGAACATGTATTTAAACACGATCCCAGGTGATTCATACACACATTTAAGTTTTAAGAGCTTGAGTCTAAAGAACTTACCAAGAGAGCCCAAGATCTCAAGCTAACCCAGTTCACTTCTGCCTGGTCATGTAAGAATCTGAGCTGCACCATTTCCATTACCCAGAGCCATGGACACTGCCATCGACCATGATATATTTTCTTTCTGACCTCATCCACCTTAACTTAGTATTCCAGGCTGCTACTCCCAACCATCTAACTGGCCCCATGAAAAGCTCGTTCCTTTACCAAAACCTTAAAAACCAGGGCCCAAAGCCTAGAGTCCACTGATTGATGGCTTCAGGAAGTCCCAAGCAATAGGATGCAAATGGCAGCACACAACATATTTTTAGAGGAGTCTGGCTGTCACCACACAATAATTAACAATTTACCTTCTGGGACTATTTCCAAAACCATGGTTAGTGCACACACTCCAGAATATATCCCCAATAACTACCATCACCATTAGCATTTCTTTGCCTTTCTAAAAAGCTTTCGTGTGCAGCTTACTGAACAAGCAACAACCTTCCCAAGGCCTAGACGTGGGTAGCCCACTGAGGAACACTTACTTGTGTACCTCTTGTCCTGGTATGTGGCCCCTGTCCAGTCGGCAACCTGTTCAATAAAGAAAAGGAAGAGAACAGGTCAGGTGAGCAGGCTTCTGCTGAGCCACAAACCCCAGATAGTAAGGGAGACTGAGGGAAAAAGGCATCAGCACCGCCTCAGACTCACTCTGGAGTCAAGGCCTTCCTTAGCTGGTGTCCCCGAAGGAAGCACAGCCACAAAGAACGTAAAAAGGAAATGGGGAGCTCTGGAGCAGCTGCCCAGCTGAAGGGATCCAATACCTTCCCCAGCCGATCTCCTTTGCTGAACGGCTGATAGGGCATATCCCGAAACTGCTCAGGAACAGCACAGGGACCCCAGCCTGAGGGGTTGTCCTGGATCACAGGAGTCATGAATTTCGCCATCTTCTAAAACCTTAAAAAACAAGCACCGTGAGCAGCTTTACGAAGAAAGGCCACCAAGTCCCAAACATCCTACCTCCCACTGGAGCTGCGTTACAGAGGTACACATGAAGCAGAGCCCTGGGCTCTGGAGCAGCGGGGACAGGGTTTTCTTGTAAACTGACCTAAGAACACTTAAAACTCAGAACATTCCTGACACCAGCGACATTTTATGTCTCATTAATTCCTGGACATGCTCTTTTTTGGTGAATATCATTTTAATGACGCTGTGCCTTATACTTGATAGGATGTCGCATCTTTTTTCTCAGTATAACATAAGATAAAGGTGTCTCAGATTCATGACATATGGTAAAAGTTCCCTCAAACACACCTTCACCGAAGCACCCAACTTCTCTAAGCCCAGGCTCTAAAGTAAAGGACAGTCTATATCATAGGACCATTGTCATTGTATTAGTGACCATGCCACACAGTTACTAGTCAGACACACAAATACACTGACCAGCAGAGAAGGTTAAGGTAGAGCCAAAAAGGAAGGAGAGCTGACTCCTCCCAAATGTGCTCCTTTGACCCCCAGCTGAATGCCAAGGCATGCATGTGCCCGCACTCATCTCTCACACTCACACACAGAGCAACAAAATTTAAAAAACAAAGGACTAAAACCACCGAATCCAGAGCCCCTTGAGTAGATCCCTGAATCTGACTTTCCTTTCTGTTTCTTCCCATTTTCCACCAGCACAAACCCTGTACCGTGCGTGCAGACAGTCAAGAGCACTGCTAGGTGATGGAGTTCACCATAAACTTCAGAGCAAAACCAGCAGGTTAAGGGCCCGTGGGACAGCTGCAAAAGTGGCCAAGGGTCAGATGTAAACACAGGCACCAGGGCACTGTTCTCGCTTCTTACAGCACACCAGCTCATTAAACCCTTCTAACCACCCTGTGGGGCTGAGTCAGCTCTGTCCCCACTTTCCAGGTAAAGATAGAAAGGTACAGCGAAATAAATGCTGTAATGCTGGATGATTAAAAATTGGAACCCAGGCGGTGTAGCTTTGGAATCTCAGTCTGTAGAACGCTACAGGTCATTTTAAAAAAGTAAAAACCAATAGCTGTACAATTCAGGGGTTTGCTGGACACTTCCCACCAAAAACCAAACCAAACCAAAAAGACCATACATGGATTACCCACAAGAACTGTCTGACATAGCCAGGCAGCGGTGGCGCATGCCTTTAACCCTAGCACTTGGGAGGCAGAGGCTCTGTGAGTTCAAGGCCAGCCTGGTTTACAGAGTGAGTTCCAGGACAGCCAGGGCTACACAGAAAAACCCTGTCTCGGGGGAGTAAAGAAAAAGAACCGTCTGACAATGTCCAGAGAGGTTAGTAATCTCTTCCCCTTGCTCTGCTTCAGGGAAGCTGAAGATATTTAGGTGACAGCAACAAGGAATAAACTTAGGGGTGTCATCCCCATATGTGAACTTATGCTAAGCTGTAGGAAGAGGACATGGGGAAGGGGGCGGCTTTCTAACCATTCACATGAAATAAGAGCCCCCAGCATGTGTTGGTTCTGTGCTCCCTCATACCGCCACTTGGAGAAACAAGATGGCTCTTACTCAAGTAGTCCATCTGCCCGTCATCTCCAGTTTCCAGGGTTGTCTGCCTCAGCCTGGCCCTCTTTAGGCTATGCTGTCGTCAGGTGACAGCCTGAGAGTCGGATGCTCTAAGCCATACCCGCAATACTGTCTCAAAAGCAACAGGAAATTTCAAGTTCAAGACAGTTCAAGACTTGACATGCATCGTCTCCCTGGATGCCTGTCTCTTGGGCAGGGGCTTGGAGTCCTCTGGCTTCTGCACATGTGAACCACAAAGTAATTGGAACGGGAAAACTAGAACGAGGAGACAGTTGTATTGGCCACAACACGGTGCTGATCACCGTGGACATTACAGACGGAGCCATGAGCTAACTCCAAGTTCCGTTTCAGACCGGGCTGTGAGCCTATTCTACTCTCAGTCGTCCATGTCAGAGCAGAAAAGGAAATCGTTTAACTGTCCACGGCTCTGGGCCGATCACTGGCTGAGGGAGCCACACACCGTGTCCGCTGTCCTGCACTAACGGGGTCCCACCCGGGACCACCCCAGACCGGTTCCCGCCCCGCCCAGCGGAGGGGCAGCGACGGCAGGAGAGGACGTAAAAGCAGGCTCTTCCGGGAGGCCCCCAGAGCCAGGCGTAGGCCAGGCTGGCCCGCGAGGTTCGCGGGGCTCTACGAAACAAGCCGCTCACCTGCAATGGGCTCTGCGGGCCCGGATGGCGACAGATGGCACGGGAAGAGACTGCGAGATCCGAGGGACTCCGAGGGACCAAGACAGGAGGCAAGTGGCGCGCGCAGGGGCCGGCGCCGTAAAGCGCGACCAGCGCGGTCGTAAACGGCCCCACCACTTCCTTCTTAGCGAAAAGCGTCGAGCCGTAAAGCGAAGACACAACCGGAAGTGTGTCACGGTTCTTCGTTTAATTTCCTTGTCAACCTCTGAGGTGCCAGACACGGAGTGCGGGTGATTACGTCAGCGGCAGCTGGGGACGCTCAGAACGACTCAGAACTGAAACGTGGCCGCGCGCGTTGCGAGAGGAAGCTGGGGCAGGGAGCCGGAGTCAGCCCCGCAGTGTCCCATAATGCTTCGCGGTCGCCTCGCCCTGTTGCCTCCCACAATACCTCGCGGCTCCCGCCGGCTCCGTTCGGCTTGTTGGTCGGGTTGGACTCGACCTGGAGGGTGGCCCCGCGCGTTACCTGTGCTGGTTTCCTGTGGCACCAACGCCGGGTGAAGGGTGGCAAGTGACCGGCGTGGTCCAGGCTCCTAGAACTTCTGGGTGGCCGCCAGAGCCCAGACGTCTGTTCCACAGATCTCAAGCCTCATTATTCAACGGAAATTTCTGATCGCTAATTAAAAGTAAAACAAAAGCAGATTTAGGTTTTCCCACTTACGTAAATTGATATTCGAGCCAGGACTATCCAAGCTGCAGTCAGGAGTCTGCGTTTTAATTGATAATTACGATTCAGAGGGCGCGGTTCAGTGCGACCTCTTGGCTTCTGCCCTGTGCAGCAGTAGAGTGCTAGGCAATTACGAAACCTGGAAAGAGACACAAAGGATGAGGTTTTAGTTAAAGCCGGTCCGTCTGCCTAGTTGTCTAGGTTTCCTTTTAGCTTCCCAGCATATCTCCTTTATTAGAGAACACATCTGTTCTTAGACACATGTGTCCAGGTTCATCCATGTCTGGCTGTAGTCTTTGCATCTTTGGGCCTGGTTTCCTTTTATGTAAACTGGAAATAGTAGCTAATAAGGCATAAAATAAATAGTTGCCTGAAGTCCGTTCCACTTTCTAGTCATACCATGGAAGCTACTTGGATGAACTTGGTCAGGTGATTTGTCCTCTAAATGTGCTGAAAATGAGCGTGTTGGGGAGGGGACATTTTCTTAAATTATCAATGAGTTTCTCTTCCAGTTTTCCCAATTTTTTATTCCCAGGATTTGATGAATCCTGCTGGGTCCTTTTGTTTTCCCACCGTTCATGACTAGCCTGTCTATTCTAATTTCAGCCACATCTTTTGTGCTAACTCCCCTCATTGTACTGTCTCCCCTCGTAGCTTGATCTGTTCATGCCCTGCCCGCCAGTGGGTTGCTCCTCAATATGGTCAAAGGTTTTCCCACACAGCTAGCACCTTCCTGGGGAAGCGTACCATAAAGTAGACTATCTTCCCGTGGCCTGACATTCTGGCTGCCTTCTCACTTGGTTGTCTGCTATTCTATACTCACTCTGCTCTGGCCACCATGGCTTGCTCTCATTTCCGTCTCAGCAGGTTCTGCACTTGCTGTCCTTTCTGCCCTGAAGGGTCACTGTCACTGCCTTGGGCCTGTCATGTTTCTATGTCTTTAAGAGGTGGTTTCTGGCCAGGAGTGGCAGCATATCCTGGGACCCCCTCTACTAAAATTGAGGCAGGAGGATCATAATGTCAGAGAGGAGCTGGCGAAGCTGGAGAGGGTTCTGAGAAAAGGCACTTGCTTTGAAGACTGATGCATCTCACCAACAATAAAACCTTTTGAAAAAATTTGAAACGGGGTCTCACTAAATTACCAGGGCTGACCTTGAACTCCTTGTACCTGAGAACCTGAGGAAGGATTGCTGCAAACCTGATGCCTGCCTGGACTCCATAGCAAGCCCCCAAATCAATAGAAAATTGAAATGTATCCTAAGATATAAGGAGACATGTATATTCTGGCCCAGTTCTGTTCTCTCCAGATGGAGAATGCGGAGGTTCCTGCCTCCTCAGCTTGCCCTGGAGCGTGTTCTCTTAGGAGTGGCCCTGCCTCCCCCTCCAGACTCTGCGGCTGCAGTTCTGTATCCCTCTTGTGCAGTGGCGCTGTTCTACAGTGTGCCCAAGAATTGCTTTGTAGACCCAAGATCTTTAGAACTGCTTTTAAAGATAGGGAGTAAAACAAAACAAAACAAAGGAAGCCCCTCACATTCTTTGCTGGGGATGTGGTTCTGTTGGTAGAGAGCTTGCTTAGCATGCTCAAGGCCCTGGGTTCAATCCCCAGTTCTGTGTAAGCCAGGCATGTAGGCACATACCTGTAATCTCAGCATCTGGGAAAGTAGGAGGACCAGATGACCAAGGTCTTGGAAGAAAAAAACAAACAAACCCTAAAAAAACAAAATCAAAACCAAAAAAAAGCCCAAGATCAAGTCATTTTCAGCCTGAAGTTCAAGGCCAAATTGTACTATGTGAGACCCTGTCTCAAAATGAAGTTTGCATTTTTTTTTGAGACAGTTTCTCTGTGCTGTCCTGGAACTCACTTTGTAGAACAGGCTGGCATCGAACTCAGAGATCTGGGTGCCTCTGCTTTCTGAGTGCTGGGAGTAAAGACGTGTCACCACTACCCTGCTCAAAGTTTACATTCTTGTCAGAAAGTGTGAAGTTGGGAACTGGAGCCTTTTTCTCTAAGAATTTTCACAGTCTCTCAAGTTTGGAAAGGCACAGAGTCTCCTTGGATAATTGAGTATGGTTCATAATGGCTAAGGTTAGCACAGTGATTTATGTGACAAAGCCCCACATTTCAATTCTCAAGATTACAGTATTTATTTATTTTAGGCAGAGCCTCCATGTAGCTCTGGCTAGCCCAGAATTTGCCATGTAGACCAATATAGCCTCCTACTCACAGAGATCCACCTGCCTCTGCCTCCCCAGTGCTGGCTTCAAAGGCATGTGCTGCCACATCCAGCATTTGAATACAGTATTTTATCAAAGGCATGTGCTGCCACATCCAGCACTGATTACAGTATTTTCATATAAACTTTACTCATGGCCAAAAGAAGTTTAGAGAGGGGCATTAACCCAAGTTCACATGGCTAGTGAGAGACCTCCACCCTCCACCTACTCCATCAGGGTTTCTTCCAGCAGCTGAGAGCTGTGTGCTCCATCCCCTTGGGGTGTTCTGCATGATGTGAGAGGGAGGCTGAGGTAGAAGGAAAGGTGTCTCCTAAGAAGGGACATTTGGGGCTGGTGAGATGGCTCAGCAGTTGGAGCACTGGCTTGGTTCCTAGTGTCTTCATGGTGGCTCACAACCATCTGTAACACTAGTTCTAGGGATCCAGTGCTCTTTCTGGCTTTGTAGGCACCAGGCATGCAAGTGGACCATGGACACAGGTGCAGGCAAAAAATCTATATACATTAAAAAATAATTTTAAAAAGTGCCATTTGACCAAGAGCTGAACACAGGCAAGGTGGGTACCTTCTCTCGACACTCTCATCTCCATGGGTCTTGTCTTTTTGACTTTTGTATTATGTGGTGGTTTGAAAGAAAATGATCCCCAAAGGGAATGGCACTATTAAGAGGTGTGGGGTTTTTTTTGGTTGTTGTTTGTTTTTGTTTTTCCGAGATAGGGTTTCTCTGTAGCTTTGGGGCCTGTCCTGGAACTAGCTCTTGTAG
>LOJH01001216.1:28872-40469 GCA_001685095.1 Ellobius talpinus
TAGATAGATGATAGATAGATAGATAGATAGATAGATAGATAGATAGGTGATAGAGAGTTGCTGGGGATGGAACCTAACAGATGGATAATGTTAGGTAAGGGCTCTTCATTTACTTATCTACCTGTTCCTTTTTTCTTCTTTGGTTTTATTTTCTGGTGTGTGTGTGTCCGTGTCCCTGGGTGTGTCCACCCTGTCCCCCTCCCCTCACACTAGGACCCTTCCTTGTGTTTTCCTCTAGCAGTTTTCCTGGGAGAAGAGCAGGAGGTAACAGGAAAGCAGTGTGTTGAGTCCGGACAGGCCTTGGGGAAGAGCCTGGAGGGCTTCCATCTTGGCTTTTTAGAGAGTGTTATTGCAAAATTCTGATTGGAGCATGCCTGGGAGTGAGGTGGGGTGGGGGTAAGGGTGGGCTGTGGGTGTTTGGAGATCCATATACGTGCATTTGATAGTAGGCTGACATCAGTGGCTGACAGGGTAGGAATGGATACTGATGGGGCCTGGTGTTACTGAATGGGGATGAGACAGAGATGAGGCCTCTGTGGAGTTCCCAGGACAGCTGGGTGTGTTGTGGGTCTAACAGGGACACCTGGAACAGTTGTAGTCCAGGGGCTACATTCTGGAGCTCTGAGCTCAGGAGCCAGGAGGACGGCCTTAAAGCATGATGGGAAGTCTTAGCATGTCATTTCCATCTCCAGGCTTCTGTGTAGGTCAGGGCCGTGCAGAAGCCTGTGGCCCTTCTCCTGTACCATGCATGGCGATGGGGACTGGGGGCTGGGGACAGGACAGGGGAACTTAGGACATAGAATTGTGGGCTGGAAAGGACTGCAGTCAAGGACTGCTTTCTACAGACTTCTGGGCTTCCCAGGCGCCACCCCCGCCACCACACACACACACACACACACACACCCCACACCACACATGTACACACAATATCACATGTTATGTGGTGCCACAACCACAGTGTAACGTGTTTTATTTCACTTTATTCTCACCTCTCTTTTTGATAAAATTGCTTTCCTAATGTTCCCCTGTCTTTCTGACACACAGGGGATGTGGCCCAGCACTTGCCCAATGGTTCTCTGGTCTCCAGTGAGTCCTAGGTTTTATCCATGAGTAATACAGCTTGGGGGCCCACCTGGTGACAGAAGAGAAGGATGCTAGGGTGGAGGAAAAACCCTGATCTAGGCAGTCCCTGGGGTCCAGTGGACTTGAGCTGGTCCCTTTGCTTACCTTGGGTATGGAGCCATAGAAGACCCGTTAAGTCCTTTCTGGAAAGATTTGAGGCTGAGAAGATGATATGGGAGGACTGTAGCCCAGTTGGTAACACACTTGTCTAACGTGCAAATAGCACATAAAGCTGAGTGTGGTGGTGTAACCTGTAACCGCAGCACTCTGAAACTGAAGACAGAACTGTTGGCTTCAAGCCGTCTCTGACACTGGGGGACTCTGAGTAAATTGTTTAATGTCTCTGAGCCCTAGCTCGCCATATACCAGAGGAGGGGAGCAGAGCCCCTTAGGGGATGTTCATGAGGATTACGGCAGACAGGAGCTCAGAGGGCGAGGCTTCGCTGCTCTGGCTCAGTTCCTGCCTCAACACAAAGAAGCCCAGGTTACTGGATGGTTAGGAAAGGGATTAGGAAGAGACTGGGAAGCAGAAGGCCAAGGACGAGCAAAAGAAATGGAATTAAGTCAAAATGGTGATTTAAACCAGCAGCTCTGGCTTCTGGGCATGTGTGTGTGTGTGTGTGGGGGAGTGCAAGGTCCTCCTGGGCTAGAGAGTTGTGGACCTGAGGCCAGAGAGACAGGTGCCATGCAGACAACCCTGTGAGGTCTCTGCATCAGTCAGGAGGTTGGCTCTTTCATCCGGCGAACTTTTGGAGAGGATGTCCTTGCTGGGCACTGTAATGACACCACAAGGCAAATGGGACAGAGCTCTGGTCCCAAGGAACACCAGTTCCAGGCAATGAGCTGATCCCCAAGTCCCTCCCTTCTGCGTCCACCGGCTCTTGGTATTGATCCACTGGGGTTGGAGCTGGCTGGAGCGACGGGAGGAAGATGCCGCAGTGCTATTAGTGCGAAGACATGCTGTAATCCGTCAGTGTTTCCCTGAGCACAGCTGGCTGGGGAGCCGTCCTGCTGTTAACCCATCTTGTCCCTCAGCTTCTGACTGAGCATACAACAGGAAGCACCCTCGCTGCCTTTCTCTAGAGGGGCCGTGAGTACATCTCCCAGTCATAAGCCCTGGTTCCCAAATGTCTCAGGCCGTCTTGCCTCTGTACCTGCAGTCACCAAATTCCATACCAAGTGTGGCCACACCAAATATGCCCCCAGACATCTGTGTGTCCATCTGTTTCTCTCACAGTCTCTCATGCTCTATCCATCCATCCATCCATCCATCCATCCATCCATCCATCCATCCNNATCCATCCATCCATCCATCCATCCATCCATCCATCCATCCATCCTGCAATTAAACATTGTTTGATTAGACTCAATACAGTTCAGTCCAACTAATTCATTTTGCCTTTATTGAATTCTTAAGATTAGTGACCTTGCCATGCACTGAGCAGGGGCCAATGGTCAGAGACTGCACCATCCTTCATGACCATCTCTGACTGTCACCCCTGCTAACCCATTTGCTTGTCCCTTTAGCAGAAGTCATTGGTTCTAAACGACTCTCCTGTGGAAGATTTGTTGGCCTTCATGAGCCCCAGAGGAGACAATTGAGGCAGGAGAGAGGCCAGCCAGGAGCACAGGAGTTGGGCTCCAGGCAGGGAAGGGCTGTGGGCTGAGGTCAAGCAGAGATGAGCGGGCATAACTTGAGAGATGAAGGCAAGCAAAGGGGCAAGAAGACCACTCCTGGAGATGTCTGGTCTCCTGTGGCCCACGAAGGCTGATGTCCTGTGAAGATGTAAGCTCCAGAGACAGTGACCTGCTTGGTTTATTATTACAGAGCCACCTTTCTTTTACTGTCTGACCTGGACATGTAGACCTCTCTGAACTCCATTTTAAAAATGGGAGCAATATTAAGAGCTATTGTGTAATATTGCTACCAGGACAAACACAGTGGTGAAATCTGTGCCTGGCACAGGGGGCAGTGCAGCAATCTTGTGCTATCCTCCTTCCCTCACTCCTGCTCACCCTCCCTCCCGCTCCCCATAGGGTCTTATATAGCCCAACCCTCAACATATCTGAAGATAAACGTCTGGTTATTGGTATCACAGATGTGTGGTATCATGTCCTGTTTATACAGTCCAGGGCCTCGTGCACGCTGGGTAAGGTCTCTACAAACTGAGCCATGTTCCCAGCGCCAAGCACTGACTTGGCAACTTTCTTTCCCTTTTGGTGTCCCCTCTGAGCATCTCAGCTCCTAATGTTATGTGAGGATTGTTAAGCCATGGGAAAGGAAGGCTCAGAGAGGCTGTCCTGTGAGGATGTCACACAGGGTGTGGTCTCTCTCTTCCTCTCTCTCTCCCTCACTCTCTCTGTATGTATTTGTGTATTAGATCACTGAGAGACATTTCTTCTCCACTTCTCACTCTTTTCTGCATTTTCAAAAGCCAAGAAATTGCTGCTTCTCAAGGACTGTTCTCTGAGATGCAAAGACTCTGAGGTGTCCACCCCAATGGCTGTCTGGGGCCCTCTTTGGCTTCCTTTGTTTTGGTTTTTGTTACTGTGAATAGTTTCCTCTTGACAAGCTGAAACTTATATAAACTTTTTTGGGGTGTGTATGTTATTTTCTGTGTTTTCTCTCTTTACCAGGAAGCTCAACCAAACCTCTGAAATGTCAACTTTGACAGCAAACGCTACAGAAGTCATAGTGCTTCTTCCCTGCTCGCCTCATATTAGGAAGCGTGTGCCCTTTGTCATGTTGCTTCTTTTCTCTTTCTGCACGGCTTGTTTTCTACCTTATGATTTATGTGTCTTCTGCTGTGAGCTGTTCTACCCACAGCAGAGTGAAGCGAGCAGAGTTTGAATTGAAGATGGACGATTATAAATCACAAGGAAATACTTTGAATGAAACTGTGAGCTGCAGGGATGGGATGTGATTGTGTCTGCCCCTCTCTCTCATCGTCTGACTCTGCCTCTGGCTTGGTGAGTTTGCGTGGAAGCTGCATGGTGGTTTTCTCTGTTGTGTTGTGAGCAATGACTCTTTGAGCCACCATCTGGGTGCTTTGAATTGAACTCAGGACCTCTGGAAGAGCATCTTAACCACTGAGCCATCTCTTCAGCCCGAGCAATGACTCTTTTAAATTTAGCTCTATTGTTTACTTATTGTGCATGAATATGTGTGTGTGGTATATGTGTATGGTGTATGTGCATGTGTGCGTGAGGGATGGTGCGGACTATCATGTGCATGCATGGAGGCCAGAGGAGGGCTTTGGGTGTCTCATTGTTTTGCTCTCTGCCTTATTTCCCAGAGACAGGGTCTCTCACCAAACCTGGCGCTAGACTGGCCACCCACAAACCTCAAACGATTCTTTTGTCTTGACACCCCTCTCAGTGATAGGGTTTACAGGTGCATGGGAGGCTATTTAGTGATCTGCACGTGGGTTTGTGCATAGGAGTGTGGTGCTTGTGGAGGACAGAGGAATGCCTGATGTCCTGGAGCTGGACTTACAGTTGCTTGTGAGCCACCTGATGTGGGTACTGGGGATGGAACTCTGGGCCTCTGTGAGAGCAGTGCCCTTAGCGGTTGAGCCACTTCTCTTGCCCTTTCACCCAGGATTTTGTGTGGGTGCTAAGATTTCAGGTCCTAATGCTTGCACAGCTATCACTCTTACTGCCCATGCCTTCTTCTGCCTTGAGCCCTCCATGCCACCCTCACCCTGCTTTGATCTGGATTGTCTTCCTTCAACTCTCAGTGGGTGGCCAGCGGTTTAGAGCACACCACAGGTTTTCCCTAACCCCGCTGACTGCTCTGCCTGTGGCGCTGTGGCAATGACCCTTCAGAGCCATTGCCCACTCTCTCTGTGTCTCACATTCAAGCTGCTCCTCCCATCCAAAGAGGGGTTCTTTTTCTCACTCTCATGGAGCCAGGCCAGGCAGCAGCATACTCTTAATCCCCCTGCTTCGGCTTCCCGAGTGCTGGCATTGCAGGTGTGTGCCACCATGTTTGGATATGGAGTGGCTTGGTCTGAACTTTGACAAAGGCTCTAGAATCACCTTTAACCATCCTGTCACTGGGCCTCCTTTAGCCTCAGTTTTTGTCTCTGTAGAGGGGGCACTAACGTCCATTTCCCAGAACTATGGCAATAGATAGTTTGACAATACTTGGCCTGTTCTAGCTTCTCAATAAATCCCAGTTTACTAAGACAAAATAGGTAACAGGGCTGGACATGGGGTCACATGATTGTAATCTCAGCGTGTGGGAAAGCAAGGCAGGTTCAAAGTCAGTCTGAGCTACATAGGAAGATCCTGTCATGTTAAAAACAAAACCAGAAGAAACCAAACATGGGCTGAGGACATAGTGCTTGCCTAGCATGTATGAGGCTCTGCATTTGATCTGCAACACCAATATGAAAAGCAAGAGGTAGAACAATGGGGCGGGGGCGGGGGAGCTTTGAAGGCTGCACTGCTAGGGCACCAGGGAACTGCTGAATGCTTTTGGGTGAGAGAGAAACTATGGTTTAATTCAAGTCCTTCCCTGTTCACTCCCTCCTCCTGATCTCCACTTCCGTCTGCCCAGTACTGCTGTGTGTATCACACCCTCATGCCCATATCTCAACTCCAGTGCTAGTCACTGGAGACTCCAGTGTGTGGGGGGACAGGATAGCTGATCTTGGTTGTCTACTTGACTGGATCTGGAATCAACTAAGAAATCCGTTGCCGGTCTATCTCTCAGGGGTTTTCTCCATAGGGTTATTTGAGTAGAGAGACCCACCCTAAATGCAGCAGCCCAGATACAGGAGGGAAGCAACTTTGGTTTTTTTTCTCCTTGCCTTTGCATTTTGCTGCGAGTTTGAATTTCTTTATGGTGTCACAGCTGCCTCCACCACTGCTCTACATCTGTTTGCTGAGACCAGAACCCACTTCTATGATGGACTGAATGAGAAGTGGGTTTCATTTTGTTTTTAGACAGAGTCTCATTGTATAGCTCTGCCTGTAACCAAAATTCTCTTAGCAGACCAGGCTGACCTTGAAGCCACAGAGCTCCACCTGCCTCTGCCCCTGGAGTGCTGGAATTAAAGGCATGTGTCATAACACTTAGCCCGATGCAGACTGAAGACCAGCAGCTCTCCAGGAATTCTCCAAGCCTTCGTCATCAGCTTGGGACTACTGAGGCACCAAGCCTCGTGAACTGGTCTTTTACCGGCTCCTCGTCCTCTCCAGTGTGAAGATAGTCATTGTTGAACTACTTAGACTATGCTGTGTAAGCTGGTCTAATAAATCCTCTTTCAATGTGTGTTACTGTATTTGTTCTGTGCCTCTGGGTAACACTGGGTAACCCAGGGGAGGGAGGCTGAGAAAGAGGAGGAATAACAGACAGACACACACACAGAGACACACAGAGAGAAAGACAGAAAGACAGAGACAGAGACAGAAAGACAGAGAGAAAGAGACAGAGAGACAGAGACAGAGACAGAGAGAGAAGAGAAACTAAGAGACAGGTTCCAGCCATCTACCTTCATGCTGCTCATCTCTGTCCTGACAGATTCTAGGAGCACCACACACATAGCCGTGTACCCTTGATGCATAGTGTGTGTGTGTCTTCTGTCTGTCTTGTGATCCTGACCTCTGTGACATAGTGAGGTCTCCATGCCTGCCCCCACACATCAGTGTATAGGTGACCTGGGCCACAGAGATGAGGAGCACAGGGAATCATGAGTAGGGGCCAGGCACACCCTCTGTCTCATGCCAGTCTTCCCTCCTCCCCTTGCCACAGCAAATTTCTGCTCCTATGGGAGCAAGATCAAGTCTTGCAGACTGAGCGAACATGCTTCTATGAATGAGTCAAATTCCAGAAGTGTGTGTGTGTGCATGTTTGTGTGTGTAGGTGTAGGATGTACATGCACAGTTTATGCATGGATGTACTCACATGAACACATGCTTTGGGGTATAGTTGTGTCTCTAAGGTATATACACCTGAGCCCATATGCAAACATGCCCCTATGGATTTTGGCAGTGATATTCAGGCAAACACTTAGCAACTGGTTCTTCACTAAAAAATCCTCTACTCTCTGGCCTTTGTTTATGGTGTGAACATTTCCACGGGGGCCCACATTAAGCTGTCAAGGGGGTGTGGCACCTCCTGAGGGGGGAAGGAGACGCACATGTTGGGACTGCAGGAGCTGTGTAAGTCAGCTGAATACCTGAGGACTGGATTTGCATCCAGTGACTGCCAGTGGTAGGCAGGGCCAAATCCTGTCTGTGACTGGCAGAGAGAAGGCTGCATGCTGGCCAGGAGATGCAGAACCTCTGTGCTAGTGGAGCAGGAGGGAGGTGGCTGGGCACCAGCCAGCTTTTTACCTGTCATTTGGAAGCTGGTCCAAACTGATGCTCCTTGTTAGGCTGGCCTTGACACTCTTTGAGACAGCACACTCTGCCCTACTGTATGGATGCACTGAGAGATTCTGGCTGGTAGCTGGAAGGGTGCAGCAAAGGAACCAGTCTGGTATGGAGATGAAGGAGGAGGGAGGTGTCCTTCAGACTTCTATTCCATGGGATAGTGGGTAGGTTGACGAGACAAGAAGCTGGGGCCCTTGACTGCTAGAAGCCAGTTTGCTAGATTATGACTTTCTCTCTCTGGCCTCCAATTGGGGGCTTCATCAACAAGAGACAGGGATTCCCAGAAGTTTCTCTAGCTCTTGACTGGACCTACTGGACCCAGAGTCCTGAGGCTGGGTTTGTAGTGTTGGGAGGCTGGGGATGTAGTTTGCATCAGTAGAGCTCCTGCTTAGCATACATGAAGCCCCTGCACCAGCTTGCAAACCACATAAACATGGTGGTGATATACTTGGGAGGTAGGCAGAAAGGTCAAAAGTTCAAGATGATCCTTGGTTACATAGGGTGTTCAAGGCCAGCCTGGGCTGCAGGAGAATCTGTCTTACAAAACAGGAAAATCTGTCTTATAAGACAAACAAACAACAAACAAACAAGAAAACATAGGCTCAGCTACCACTAGCTAGTCAGGAGTCCTTCTGGGGCCTTGGCTGGCCCTCAAGGTCTCTGCGTTAGCCCTGACTGGGGCAGAAAAGGACAAACTTGTGGCCAAGGAGATGCTCTTGCCCTGAGGCCCCACCATGTTGGAGGCTCCTCTTTGGAGTCCTAGCTCTCTGAATTGTGGCCTGAAAGGTCCTGGAGAACCAGATTCCATCTGTGCTCCAAAAGGTGAGCTTTCAGAAGTGGCTGTTCTGAGGATGTTACCAGTGTGTCCCGCAGTGAGAGGTATCCTGCTTCTTCTGTTGAGTGGAGATGGGAGCTGGAGGGAGGGGAAGGCTGGGGGTGGAGAAGCCGTGGTCAGGACTACGTTGGCTGTTATTGAGGTACAGGACCTGGCAGGGTAAGACTTGTCCCAGTGAACCTTACCATGAAGATGTATGGTCAGGAGAGGACATGTTACCAGGTTCTCAGTTTGATTTGTAGCTGTTGGCATTTGGCTTATAATCCCTGAGCGCTGCTTTCGGTGAGCTGGCCTTGGGGTCCCGTGCTCATTCAGGGTGAACCTCAAAGAGCCTGGAATTTATGGGGGCGGGGCTTGACAGTATGTCCCCTATGGGCTTAATTGAGCAGGTCATTCTGAATGGTGGATCTTCCCATGGACCTTTCTGGGCCTCTGAGTGTGGGACCTTGCTCTTCTTGGGTTGGTGTGGCTCTCACTCCATCCTTTTCCTCACCAGTCCCAGGAACGGGATGCTGGCCCAGCTCTCTTCTCTAACATTAGATTATAGTTTGCCTCACAAAGGCCTCCTGGTAGTATCAGCCACCGCTATTCATGCCAGCATTGGGACCATAGCAGCTGGAGCCCAATAGTCCCCAGAGCTGGGTGACGGACTGTGGCTTGTTTACAGTGACTTCTTTCCCATCCCCTGCTTTGTCTTAGCTTTCTAAAGGCAAATATTAAAATAACCAGGTAGGGCTTGAGAGATGGCTCAGTGGGTGAAACACTGGCCATGCAAACATGAAGACCTGAGTTTGAATCCTCAGAGCCCTGTAAAAACTGGGCTTATGGGGTGTGTGCCTCCTTCCAATAATATTAATAAATCAGGCCAGCAAATGCCACCCATTTTAACAAAGGAGTGTTCATGTGTCTGTGGTGATAATGGCTGTCAGTGAGTGAGGTAGCTGGAGCTCCAGCCGGCAAGCTAATGACTCCACTATAAACCAGCTCAACTCTGTTTTCCTTTTAATCACTGTATCCATGGCACAGCCATCTAACCTCTAGGTCAAGGGCAACAGATTCAGAAAGGTGACAGGCAGGTGGGTCAAATTGCTGATCAGGTTGGGAGGTGGCTTAGTTGCTAGAGTGCTTGCTGGCATTGCATGGGGTAATGCGTTTGGTCCCCAGCAGTGGGCAAAAGGGATATGATTAAAGAACGCCCCAAACTTCAGATATACACTAGAAGAGTGTTTTTGGTTTGCTTTCTAAGTCTTGATTTGATATGACACCCTGCTTTCCTCTAAATCTGTCTGGCATCACAGATTTTGATGTGAGAGGTGTTCCCAATGAAACAGATTCTATTCACATTTAGAGGTGTTAAAGGCCCTCCTTCCGTGAGCGGACCAGCCAGGGCTAAATTCTGGCTTTGTCCTTCGCCAGCTGCCATACGGGGCCTCTCTCCAAGGTCAAGATCAAACCCTCTTATTTCTTCCACTTTGTCAAGTGAGAGTCTCCTACAAGACTCTCCCCATTCTTGCGGCAGCTCCTGGCTCCCTCTGAAGAATCTAGTCTGAAGGAAGCCTTCAGAGCCCAGTGTCCTGTCTGTCTATTGCACAGACAAGGAAGGGGGCAGTGGGCTAGTGAGTGGGGGGCTGGCTTGTTGAGAGGGGAGAGAGCCCAAGGATGGTATAAGCTCTGCTTTCAAAAATGGGGGCACAGTCATGTGAGGAGGGACCAGAGTTGCTGGAGCGTGAAGGGAATGGATGGACAGTGACAGCAGGGACTTGCCAGAGAGCTACTTGGCACTGGCCTCTGCCACCTTTTGAGGGGGCAAGCTCCCTGTCACAGGAGGCATGTAATTGTCATGGAGGAATGCTGACGAGAGGGATTCCTGACTTTGGAAGTCAGGACGCTTTACTGCATGTTGCCTGTGTCTACCTCCGCTCAACTCTGAGAACTGCTATAAATGGGTTGTCAGGAGTTGGGAAAGCAATTAAAGGAATTCATGGAAGTGAGGACCAAGCTATAAAAAAAAATCTTTATTTCATGTACCAGGATTTTTTTTGTCGTTTTGTTTTGTTTTTAGGTTTCTTCTTTTTAAAATTTTTTTTCTGTTAACAGTCTGGAAAAAAAAAGGACCCACCAAGAAAATAAAATGGAAATTGGTTTCTTGAATTGACCAGAGCTGGGTATGAGCTGTCAGTCATCACAGGAAGCATTGCCCCTTCCCTCCAGGCCCCCTAGCCCTTTCTTGGTCAGTCATGCTGATATTACCTCTCACCCACAAGTCCTTGGGTGGCCTGACCCCAGGTCTCACTGCCTAGGAAGAAGTTCGATTGCTGCTCAAATACTTGGCCAGAGCTCAGGGAGCTGGGACCACAGTTCCTCCGCAGAGAGGAGCAAATGTGTATGGCCCTTTCCTGTGTCTCTAGGCCTTGATCTGGGGTGGTTTGGAATCAGCTGGGTCTTGGGCAGGGCTGAGCGAGGAAGGATAAGGTGCTATTTTTGCCCAGTTTGGAAGGTGTTCTGACCTCCCTGCATATTAACTAGCCTGCAGATCTGAGCCATGGGGCCAAAGGCCTTCCCTGAACTTCTGGGCTGGACTAGCAGATAATCTGCCTTGTGAGGTCCTGGGAGGAGAATGTTCCTCTTCCAGACACAAGACAGGAAGCCATAGAAGCCTTCTTCAGCATGCCTTCCAATTCCAGAGAGTTTCAGCAGAGAACACTCAGAGCGGGCGGGTGCCAGCATAGCAAAGCCAAGCGGGAGTCTGGTTGATGCGAGAGGAGCAGAGCTCACACTCGGGGTAGATGGTAGCCTCTCCCCAAGGCTACTAGGAAATGGTCAGCCTGTTCTCGTTATCTGTTCTGGCCCTTGCCTGTTTGGGGAAGGAGAAGGGGAAACCTGAGTGCTCCCCCAATTCACTCTGGGGTGCAAGCTGACATTTGCCTGGGAGAGTGTTCTGCAAGCAATTTCCACACAGGGAGATCTTTTACCCCAGAAGACCTGCTTTTCCACTGACCCCAAAGACAGCAGGGGACCCGTCTTTCAAAGAAGCCTTCCCACTCACTATGACTGGGGTTATAGCATTCAAAAAGGGAAGGTAAATGAGCTTTGGGGACACTGTGTCTCCCTGTCTTCATGGCAGGATAGTTGCTCACATACATGAATTTTTGCTTTGACATTGGATGTGGGGTTGGGGGCTGGGGAACACAGTGAGGAGGCACATGGTGTGTGTGTGTGTGTGTGTGTGTGTGTGTGTGTGAGAGAGAGAGAGAGA
>LOJH01001217.1:4401-17159 GCA_001685095.1 Ellobius talpinus
TCTCTTCTCTTCTCTTCTCTTCTCTTCTCTTCTCTTCTCTCTTCTCTTCTCTTCAGAACGCTTATTATCTTGTTTTATTCGATTATCTCTCCCTCCTCCTCCTTTTCCAATTTGACCTGAGGTAGAGGGTAGGAGGAGACAGTAAAAGAAGTCTAGGATGGAATAAGAAGACCTGGTGGGAGAAAAGCAGCCCTCACCAACAGCACACTGTGAGCCTAGGGGGAAGAAATGAATACTAAGGCCACCCCTTATCCTAGTTCCTACCTCTGTGGTCAATGAGGCAGAGATGATCAGTAATCATTTGGTTTTCCTATTTCTTGATGTGTGGGTTTTGCCCGGCCACCTGCTGGTTTCTTTTTCCTTTGCCCAATTCCCTCAACATACTCCCCCTCACACACACACACACACACATACACACACACACACACACACACACGCACACACACACACCTGCACGTCCCAGAACCCTAACTCCATTCTCTTAAATTTCCCTTTCAGATGATACAAGCAATACAAGTACTAAGGTTTCATCTTCTGGAGTTGGAAAAGGTAAGCAGGAAACAACAGTCCCTATTTTGATGACCCCCGCATTCTTTCAACCAGATGACTGGGATGTTACATGCCTCCCGGATGAAAGATTACTCATCTGGAGATGTTGATCACGTTCCTATTTTCCTCCTTTATAGACTTCTCAACCCAGGGGCCTCAGAGGATGTGGGAATCAGGGCAGCCATGCCTTTTAAAGCCCCCCACCCCCAGGCATTCAGGATTATTTGAAGTACAGCAGGAACCATTTGTGTTGCTGCGCACAATGTCTACTTGTGTCTCTATTAGTTCAGCTTACCCTAGGCCCAGAGTTCCCGAACTGGGTGCAAGCAGAAGGAATAGCCCTCTTTGGGGTATCTGTGCACTGATATGTCGATCAGTCATTTCCCCAGGAAACATACACAACACCTTGCTTATGAAATCACATGTGCCCCCCCAGTTCTAGGGTTTACATGTTTCTGAGTTATTATCAAGTCATATTTTCATCTCTGCTCTCATCTGAACCCAGTTATTTTCAGTCCAGTTTCTTTCTCTATTGTAACTTGTTGCTCAGGGAGTCTCTGTCGAATACTATCTTGCCACAATTGCTCTATTGTCTCCTTGCCTTCAGCTCCTACACCCCTTAATTAGAGTTAGTTCTGAAGACATCACATTGTTGCTCTTTACAAATGTAACCCTGAAACCCAATAGTCTTCCTCTTTAAAAATGAAACATATAAAGACAGTCTGGGCTGAACCTCTGCCATGACCCTCCTCCTAGGTCCACGAACTGTGTGATAACTTCTGCCACCGGTACATCAGCTGCTTGAAGGGGAAAATGCCCATTGACCTTGTGATTGACGAGAGAGATGGAAGCTCCAAGTCAGATCATGAAGAACTTTCAGGCTCCTCCACAAATCTCGCCGACCACGTAAGTGTGCAGAGCTGGTGGCCTTCTCTGAAGGCCACTGGGCAAAGCATGTCTCTAAAACCTTGTGGTACTGAGCTCACTTGTTTTGGTTTCTAATGGTGTGGTCGCCTTTGGAGTTTGCCTTCCTTGTCTCACCACCAGTGTCCTGGCCTTTAGTTTCATTTCCTCTTTCTTGGACCTGCCCTTATTTATGTTGAGAGTCAGAGAACCAAGGAGGTGGCAGAATTGATTTGTGCTTTAAACGTGTGAAGTTTCCTGGACCTGGGGCTTTGGGTGTTAGCAAATGCTCTTTTTGATAGGATGGTTTCTGTCTTTCCTGGTTTCTTTCTGTGTGTAATCAAGGCATCAGAGATAGCTAGAGACAAGACAGTTAGCAGGAGAGGAAGGAATGGAGCAGGCACATGGGGTGGGGGGATGAGAGCAAGAAGAGAACTGGGAAATGGGGGCCTATATCTCTCCCAGAGAAGACAATCCTGAGAATTCCTGGTAATTTTGCAGTGTGTTAACAATAAAAAGAGTGAATGAATACATTACAATTCTGAGGACTTTTAGCTCATAGAAACTTATTGTCAGAATATGGACTTATTGCCAAGTGCCTGAAGCATCTCTATAATAAAGGACAGCAACCTTGATGAACCAATTTTTAACACTGTATTACAGAAAGCTGAAGGAATTAAGATTGAGTAACCATAGGTTAGTGATTGCACTTTAACACTTCAACAGTTGGTGACTTAGAAGATGCCCATGGATGTCAAGCCAGGAAAGGAGATTTCTATTCTCTCTGTTTTTAATCCTATTTTGGAACTCGTCGAGTGAATCTGATGGAGGGAAGAAAAAGCATATGTAGTGATGCTCACAATCTGAAGAAGAAGAAGAAGCAAGGAGAAGGATTGCAGCTGGCAGGGCTGGTAGGGAAGGCAGGAGTGCCGAGGTTAAAGAGTAGGTGTGAATAGCAGTATAATTTTGGGAACTTGAGCCGGGAGGTGGAGGACAGAGTGTCTGTACATTCATTTGAACTCACAACCTAAACAATACAGGCCGTAGTCTGGATAACTTCATAGCTGAAATATTAACACCCCATAGGAGTTAAACAGGCATTGAGATCTGAAGGCAGTTTGCATTCCCCACCCCCAAATTCCTGAGTATGAAAGGGGGATGAATTGAACTACCTGAGGAATAATAGCTTTTCTGTGAGTTCTCCTCTCCCTCTACCAAAAGTTTTTGAAAAGAAGCAGCCATTGATTGATTTGAAAGGTTAACCTTTGCACTACGTGAGACAGCAGTCTACAAGTTTCCAATAATGAAAGAAAACCATAGCGTAGGATGTCCAGTTCTGATACAGAATCTGTATCAGAATGGTGTGCTGCTAAAAGCCCCTGCATTTGTCCTTACCTTTACCTATTTCCAAGGTGCTGGGGGAAGTGGTCCGGGATTTTGTACCTTGCAAGTGTTAAGTGAAATCATAAAAGTCTAGCAGCTGTTGGAAGTTCCTTGGCTCCTCTGTGTCTCTGCAGTGTGTGTTCTTGTGGCTCAAGAGGAGTGTTCACATCATAAATATTTACTTATTTTTGCTCTTTACTTATTTTCATTACCTTTCTGTTTCTGACTTTGTATGCATTTGTATTATGGGGGTGGGGACAGCGAGGGTTGTCTCGGCTAGTTCGGAGCATGAGAGGTCCCTAGTTGCTTCTGCATCAAAGGTTTTATTTTTTCTTGTTATTTTGTGGGATCGTGACTGCTTGGTTTTCTAAAACAGTTTTTTGACAATGGCTTTTCTGGAGGATGTATGGAGTTAGGGGGTGCTAATGTTTATGTAGAAGAAATAAGATAAACTAGGCAGTTTAGGGTATTGGCTGATATACAATGCTAATTTGTGAAGCCATCGTAATATTTAAATACAGACTCAAGAAGGAGGTGGTACCTAAGAGAATAGTGCTTGAGTAATTTAACAATCATCATCTTCGGATAAAAGAGTCAACTGGAGCATTTGTTGCTACCCTTTCAAGCCCCCAATCAAGTAAATATGACAACTGATTTATTTTGAATCCACGAGGGCTTGCCACCTCATTGGGCGTCATAATTTAAAGCCTTTTATTTCCTAGAGATCTGAACTACAGCATTTTTTTGCTTTAGCCCCCTGCTATTTGTTTTGAAATGAAGCAATAATTTGTTCCACCAGCATACTGAGCGGGAAATGGGGAGGTCTGCCACATGCTTGTGTTTCATGCGGGATGAGTGAGAAAACCTTGAAAGCTCTGCAGCCTTCTAGGTACCCTGGGCATATTAACTGCATTTGTTCCTAGGCCACCCCCTCCTGCCCGACAAAGGGCATCCTTCTAAGGCTTTTCACTCGTTCCTACAAACTTGTCATCCCTCAGCCCCTCAGTCACAAGAGAGGGAAAAGACCACAGAACCCCTACCTGAAAGTGATGTAAGGGGGACATTTTCAGCATATAAATGTGCTCCATTTGAGTCATCAGGTTTATTTTTTTTTCATTTGCTTTGATATGCATATTTAATGCCTTGCCCCAGGCTGGATCTCATTTGCTGCACACTGGTGCAGGGTGATGATCAGCCACTTCAGAAGGGCCCAGACAGCGTGTTGTTTTCCCGGTTTTCTCTGTTGGCCCACTATTCTGATCTACTGAGCTACGTCGTGGTTTTATTTGCTCATGAAATGCCGTGAGCGGTTCAACTTATTGGCTATGAATAATGACAGCTAAAAAAGGAGTGTGGTTTCATTTATTGTGTGCCAAGGTTTCTCTTGTGGAGGTGACAGTTTGTGACAGCTGTTTGACACCCCAAAAACACATACACCTCTATCCTTATTAAGTGGTATCAAGCTACACTGTGCGTTCATGCGCGTGTGAGTGTGTGTGTGTGTGTGTGTGTGTGTGTGTCTATGTGTGTGAAGAGGGAGCAAGGAGAAAGAGTGAAAGAAAAAAATGAAAGACTAACTTTGTAGTTCCATGCATTGAAAAAACAATGAAAGACCTATCAAGGGCAGGATATTAAGCGCAATATAGTCTTCCATTTCCTTATTAAAATACTTAAAAACATAAATGAATGAAAGCAGTTGACTGAATAAATATCTTCAAAGCTAGTATTCTCAGCAGACTTTTAGGAGTGACTTTTATGTACTATGACCAGGTATTGTACTAATTTCATCTTCTATAAAGTCATATAAGTTTTCTGATACAACATAGATGCATTAAAAGAAGACCCATAAGGGTTTTGCATTCCATTCTTTACATTCAGTGAGGATACTGGGTTTGTTCATTTATTATTAGCAAACATGATGTGTGTAATGATGAGGGGAAGTTTGTAACCAAGGATAAAATGAAGTGTGCAGCTTTGGTTGCTGTACTGTGTTAAGTCAATTCATGAGGAATCCTTATGTTTTTAATCATAGGATGTGTTTTTATCTCATCATCTTACTATAGCAAAGGATAATTGTTGCAGGTAGCAAATGGCTATGATAGTATTTTTCAGAATACTGTTGAGGGAAAAATAGATAATAATCAAAGGAAACTCAACTGTGTTTTCCAGCTGCAGCTAATGTTAAGTTACCCAGACATTCAAATTTATCATGTTTAAAACAAACATGTCAAGAAAACTTTTTTTAAAGTTTCAACTTGGAAACTGTCGTAAAGCAATTGTGTTTTTCCTAGACTGCTGAAGTAAACTAAAAAAATAAGTAATATCCAAATTTTCTATTTTATATAATTTGAGATCAACTTTTTAGATATAGTACCGATAAGTATGCATCATCATAATATTTATTAATGAAGATATTCTATATCTTTATATCAAGTTTACATGTTCAAAATATACTTGTTTGAAATAAATTCTCCTAGCTACACTTCTTTGCAATGCATATGGTTATATAGTTATACCACTCCTGTTCACAGTGCCAGACACCTCCATTTTATTTTCTTTGAAAGAAATAAATAAAGAAAATATAGTTATGTGAATTAATATGAATTGGCAGGTACCTTAAAATTGGCTGGCTCTGATAACATCATAAGAAAATGACATTTTATTTTCATTTCTGTGCTGTAGTTTCAATGAACATATGCTACTATTGTTTTGCGTTTCTGGATATGTCAAGTATATTTATGTCGTTACAGTTTTTTTTTTTGAATGGGTTAGGTCAGCAGAGAGAATTACCAGAATCTTGCTCTTGACAGAAAATGGTCAAATGCTGGTAGAGAAAATCTATTATTACTTGAAAAACTCGAAGTGATGGCAGCAGCGAGGAGAGGTTTGAGTTTGAGTGCTTGGTCTATTGAAGATGAAGGGAGAATAATGAGATTGGATATTAACATTAATAACATGAGTGATTTCTTTTGTCTCTTAGTTTCTCACACTGAGGTGTGATATTAGGTGTTAGGCTGTGCTTTATTCAAAGCCACTGGGACCAAATTTTGGGAAGTTTTACTTTGCAATTCAGGGTCCCTACTTAAGGACCCTGTTAGAAGACATGGCTTTCTGTTATTTGTTTCTGCCGAAATTTCTGCTTGTTGGTAGCATTCCTGTTTATTTCTCATCAAGAATATTTACATCATTTAAGCTATTTAGGTTGTGCAGTTGGAGCATGTCTTCAGTGTAAATGTGGTGACATGGATCCTAGGTACATTTGACAGTCACGTAGACATTCAGAATGCTATGAGAAGGCTTGGTGTTATCTGACGTCATTGTCTTGGCTGTTTATGTACCGACTGGTCTATGAGATATGCCAGCACACTTCAGAATCATAGAAAGCATTTTCAAACACTCGCTGGAGTAGCAAATGTGTTTCTGTGTTCGAGAGTCCACCACTCAATGGAGCAATCCTTTGCAAAGGAGGTTGCCCTTGTGTGAGACGTGCCTATGCGTTAATTCCCAAAGACTGGTACAATGTTGCAAACGCTGAGGCATAATCTCCAGCTTGAGTTACATTTTTAAAGACTCCGGCTTCTGAAAGCCCACACTGGTGTCCTGAGTTCTTGGTCAACATCACAATCAAAAAGTTGAAGTCCCAGCATTTATCCCAGCCCTTCCATGAACGTTTTTAACTTGTGGACTTGCATGACCAAGGAGAAGAATGCTTGTATCTTTTTAAAAAGAGTTCTGTCCACACTGTTAACTAGAACTTAAGAGACTGTAAAGCCATACGACATAAGTAACTTCATATTAACTGGAAGTATTGACGCAAATATACCATCCTTTCGTGGTTTAAAAGTGTCAAGTCAGATGAGTCTGTGTACCTCTTCAGCGAATGAGCATGTCTTTGACTGTGTTTTCCGCTACTGTGTACCTATGAATGCATATCTTAAATGACTTTACTGTGTTTTCATGCTTCCTGCATACTACTCGGTTTCATGTTTATAGTTATATGGGTTTTAGGAAAAAATATGTTGGCTATGTTTAAAGTACTTTTCAAAATGGACATAAGTGGACATGACCTTGGGAATTATCTTGTATGACTTCATAATTCCAAAGAGATAAATGACATGCCTAAAAGGACGTCAATGAAGCGATCACTCCTGGTCACATGACCTCTGAGAGGTGGCCCCAAGAGTTGATTCTATCCTTCTGTCTTCTCCCCGGTCCCACATGCAGAGAATAACTTTTCATATGGAGTCTAAAAACAAGAGTTCAGTTTATTTTTGTCAACTCTTAAATTCAATAGTGGGTCCTGTTTCCTTCAAGCCTAAGACATTTTACTTTTATGGTTTTATTTGGAAACGCTTGCGCATTTTACCCCAGTGACCCTGTGAATGAACTGTGCACTATGGGGAATACTTTGATACAGGAAACATGACCAATTGGCTAGGACTTATTAAGTATTATCCTATAGGCAGGGCCCTCACAGAAGTGCCATTCTGGTTTGAAGTATAATTGCAGCCTATCTGCAACCTCAACAAAAGCAGCACACGGAGGATTCGCCTCCTGTGCCCAGAGACCCCCGTACTCTCTGTTCTCTTTTCTAGATTTAGCAAAATTCAATGATGGTGCTAAATCAATTTTTTTTAACTTTCAAGGGAGAAAACACTGGCAGGATTGTGTTTTCTAGGGAAAGCTCTGTGCAAATGAGAAGCCAAGGAGAGCAGCGGAGCACTCTCCCGTGGCCCCGCTACTACAAGCTCTGCCCATATTGTCTCTTGCTTTTATATTAATTACAACTTGCATTATCAGCTGTGAGTCTGTAGCCCAGCAAATAGAAAAAACTGCCCCTGGAGACGGAGCTTCTTGTATCTATTTCCCATCTCCTATTGTGCACTACTCGGTATTCACTGCTTTTCTCCTAGTAACCCTGCTCTTTAACGCAATTATATAGAGAACAAGGGGAGTGCCATCTTTGACTCCCAATTATTAAAGCCGTTGGGAATAGAAACATGTTCCCTCCTTGCCCTGGGGTGTCTTCATGCTATTTTTGGCTGGAGAACAGGACATGTATTATGGAATGTGTATACTCAAGTTCTCATCTGCACTGATGCACGTAGGAATCAATTCTCTTTTATATATTTTTCTACATATGTCGTATGTTTTTACATGATTTTGTATATCACGTTGGTTCAGGATTCACTCAACTTCTGCTTATAATTTGGCAGAGGGCCAGGTGGTTATTCTTGAAGGACGCAAACTTGAAAACTATTGGGGGGGAAGGAAGCTGTGCTGTACACAATATTTCCATCTTAGAAAAACCCAGTATTATGGGCAATGCTTTATGTTGTCTATGTAGGTTGTGGTTTTTTTAAGTTGTTTTTTTTTAATGGCAAAGGATGAGTTTTTGTTTATGTTGCTCAGATTACCCATGTGTGTCTTTATATATGATCACACCACTATCTGTAGCTTTATATAGACATCTTGGGGGTGAGTCTCTACCAGAACTCCCAGAGGGATCTGTCTGTCTGTCCTTCTTCACATTAGATGACTAGCAGGAGGTTCCCCTCAGTGTGCTTCAGTCTCTCCACTGAACGTAGCACAAGAGACACCATTTTTTTTCATCAGAGTATGTTTTTGAGAGGTGAGGAGGAAAAGAGGGAAGAGATAGGGGAGTGGGAGATAAGAGAACTTGAGAAAATTTGGTGACCACACTGAAAGTCAAAGACCTGACTTGGTTGGCGGAGCCCATTGTTCTAGTAATGTTGACAAGTGTGACTTTAGAAGACACCTGCTCCTGAAAGCCATGGAGAGAGAGATACTAAATTATGAATTAATGAGGCTTGACTTTAAAGTCCAGCCTAGGCCTGGCTGATAAGAACACAGCCGTGTTTTTCAGCTACAGGAATCGTTGGTGCAAGAACCCTCCCATCATGCCAGTGCTTAAACCGAAAGACCTGTCCCAGCTCCATCCGAACGATTATATAATAGTGTTGGATGACATTTGCCTTAAAACATAGTTGAGGTGTTAGTGGTTAATTATTGTAATTTTCATGAGGGATAAGGAGCTTTTATAGCAGCCAGCTTAATAAAAAGCCTGCAGTGCATAAAATGAACCTCACCGGCTGTGTACCCTGGAAAGTTTGGTTAGGGAAAGTGTCCCGCAGTCTGCGCTGCCGCAGAATAAGTACACACCACGCCTCTCTCTCTTCCATCCCCTGCTGCAATTCATCTAGCATTTCAGCTGATCCCCAAGCAGTAAATATCTGCCATGAAGAGACAGCAAAGCAACAGATAACTCGGTCTAATATATTCTTTTCACTTTCATTTTCAAATCAGTCCTTTCTTCCTTCCTTCCATCCTTCTTTCCTTCCTACCTGCTGTCTTCCCTCCCTTTCTTCCCTTTCTTTCTTGATGCTGGATCTCACTGGGTATTCTAGATCAGATTCAAACTCATGGCAATCCTCCTGCCTGAGCCCCTCGAATGTTGGGATTATAGACGTGTGCTACCATGCCCACATAATTCCTTAATCCTCTTTTTTTCCATTACATCTTTATTGTACAGATTTGAACCTGAATTATATTTAAAGCCATGATTTCTACCCAAGGTCTTGACTTTGGGTCGATGGCTTGCCTGGCGATGTCGCCAGCAACACTGACGTTGATATTGTTGATCACAGAGATCTGGATCAGGTCTTCATCTGCCAAAATTCCAAATATTAAAGTACAATATGTTTATAGAAGATCCATAGGGGGAAATTCCACCGCTGTTGTTCCAAGTTCAAGTGTTTCCTTCATTTGTCTTCCTTTGGTTTCTGGTTTTATTTCAGTAGCACTATCTGCTGTAGGTACATTATGGGCTTAGTCTTGGGGAAAAATGACAAACTGACTATTTTCCTAATAAACTCTGTGTCCTGGTATCATAGTGAGATTCCTTTCACCCAGCCACGTGGTTGTAGGTGACCTATGCTTGCTCTGAATTATTGTTTACCAATTTTAGTAAAAAGTGCTGCTGTGCTCTGAGAGATTGCGATGTCTTTAAAATGTTGTCCTGCACCGTCTGCTCAAACCCCTAAAGAGTGCTCTTGCCTGTAGGTCCACAGGTTTAGTCAAAGTCATAGCACATAGGTGACAAGTGTACAGCTTTGGCCCCAAGGCTGCTGTGTTTCATGTGTGGCTCCTGCTCTCCCTGTCTGCCAGAGGAAATTCCATCTCTTGCCTGCCTTCATGTGGTACTGATAAAGTCCTTCCTGTACATTAGAATTCCTGTTTCCCTTTAAGCTACAGTGGTGGTATTGGGAATGATCAGGAAAGGGGAGGGGAAGCAGGAGACAAATATATTAGCAAAGTAGCATGAGCTGGTACCTCCTGGTTTGCCTTGCAGAACTTCGAGGTTCTTCCAGAAGGCACTTCTCATTTGCTTAAAGCGAAAGTCTCAGCTTGCTGGCAAAGTGGCGAGTAGCCCACATTGGTTTCATTTTTAAAAATTACCATTTGTGCCAATTAAAGCAGGGTTTGATGGTTAATGACACATTGTTACCATGATTGCTATTGCTCTTGTTGTTTATACAACCTACCTGTTGATAGCATTTGGAGCGTTCAGACAGACTATTTTAAGGCAAGGCATTTGAAGGTTGTCCCACCACCTATTGTTGACCCCATATTCTTTTGAAGAAAGTACTGAATTTTGTAGAGGCTCATGGTCTGATGGATTTTGTGTCTGAGAACACCAGGAAAATGTGTCCTGCTTATAATAGAAAAGTTGAGAAAGACATTTTAAGGCAGTTTCCCCTCAGTTCAGAAGTTAACTTTACTGAGGTGTAAATTTGCATCTAATAGGATGTACACACTTAGAAGAAATATGTCCGACTTAACAAATGTATATACTGATGTAGCAGAAGAAGATGGCGTAGAATAGCATGCCTGTGGCCACTTTTGAAAATACTAATATGCACACATTTTTTTTCTCCCACTGTGCCTGTCTGTCTTCATGGTTCCTCATTTATGGCTCAAATGGTAACTGTGGGAAAATTCCTTGGCATCCTGACATCAGAACCCTTCATCCTGGCGAGACCACGATGATGCCACCTCAACTCACTCAGCAGGCACCCCAGGACCCTCCAGTGGGGGCCATGCTTCTCAGAGTGGAGACAACAGCAGTGAGCAAGGTAAGAAACTGTGAATTTTCTTTGTGCAAAAGTAGGCATGACCAAAATAACTTCCGCATTTCACGGTATCAGTCCGTGTAAACAGGAGAGGGGAAGAAGGATGTAGGGAGTCTACCAACTGGTTGGTAGGAAGACGGGGTTCCTCTTGTTACTTTTATTTGCAGACTCAGAATGAGTTATCTAATCTTTAAGTCCACGATGCAGTAATAATTGATTGGTTCTGCCAATTCTCTTACAAATGTGCTTATCTATACTACTTTGGTGAATATCAGAAAGACAGACCTACCTAACTGTTATGATCCAGTAGTTGGAATTATACTATAAGCAGGATATTTGCTTATAATATGTACTATAGGACTTCTTTATAATTAAAGCAGCCATGCCTCTAAAGCTTGTAAGATCCAAAAATCTGTTCTTATTAACTCCAGAAATGCCGGTCTGGGATGGGGGAGGGTTGAAAAGTTTTATACAGACTCTTATTTGGGGAAGATGAATTTTAAAATTCTTCAATATTGCTTGTCCCTGATTCTATATAGCTGACATAGTGACCTTTGGCCCAATTAAAGAAAAAAAAACAAAAAACAAATAGAGTTTCAGAAGGTGAGGAGAACAACTACAGATGTCAAGGAAGCCTTCTGCAATTTGGAATGAATTTTACCATTTACAACAGAGAACAGTTATATATTGGTAGGAATGACTCTTCTATGGATAACATGATCATTTAAAGAAAGATACATTATTGAATGTGGTCCAGGAATGTGTATAGATTTTACTTTTTAATATTTTACATTAGATGGTGTCTGATCTCTTAGGTCTATTTTATCTCTATTATGTTTCTGTTTATGGCCACAATATTTAAGCATTAGACAGGCTTCCAAGTCAAATACTGCTTTACAGGTTGAGCTGTAATTATACAGGACATTTCAAAGGGAGTTGCTGGTGTGCTGTGAGTATCTACCCTCCTCCATGTTTCTGGCCAGGGATTCTGGACTCCTGAATTTCCAAGTGAATCTAGAAAACAGGCCTTTCTAGGATTTCTTTTACCTGTAAGTGAATCCTGGTCAGAATCTGTCTTTTTAAACAAGTTGTGGCTCACAGATGAAGCACTATCAAATGGCAAGCTATAGGAGAACTTGTGAGCTATATGTACATTGGTTTGAATGCATCAGAAGGGACTGTTTGTAAAATAAACTTCATTCTAACACATTTTGAAGGTTTCACGTATGTAGATTCAATAGTGGATCTGCAATACAGACGTTTAACTGTGGTTCCAAGTGACCCTGGGTCAAATGCAGAAAGCTTTCGATCATTCAGTCCTCCCCACTGCCCCAAGTTAGGCCACCTCAAAGGGGTGAAATATCTATTAATAAAAACAAAGCACCCTCAACATTGCAGGAACTTGGGGGTGCGGGGAGAGAAGGAGAAGCAGACTTAATGGCCTAATGAGGCTATCTTCCAGAAACTTCTCCTGTGTGAGGCTCCCTCTGACCTTTCACTTGGCTCAGGAGCCCAGCGCTTCATTTTTCACATTCTTGCAATTACGTTAAGGCTTCAAGCATTTCTGACTCCATGTCAGCTAGCGACACCAGGCATAACTCAGCACTGTGAGTTTTTCTCTTCTCTGTAGATTCATTAACAGGTCACCAAGGTCCCTGCTGAAATTTAAAACTGACTGGTTCTGTTGGGTTAGTTGAGTTATGGTGAGAGGGGTAACAGGAAGGGAGAGAGAGAGAGAGAGAGAGAGAGAGAGAGAGAGAGAGAGAGAGA
>LOJH01001217.1:17214-40923 GCA_001685095.1 Ellobius talpinus
GAGAGAGAGAGAGAGAGAGAGAGAGAGAGAGCAGGAGGAGGTTTTGGAGCAAGGAATAGCTACCATAGCATGAAGTTTTATCATTTTAGTTAGTAGGTTCTGTTTTATTAAAGAGTTTTGCTCAAAAAAGAGGAGACATGTAAGACATCCTCTGGGGAGAAACAAGACACTGAGCTCCCCTTGCTGTGGGTAGTCGCACCCACTTATCCCTTGCTGAAGGATTTGATCCCCCAAGCATTTTGTTCCTTTAATCATATCTCTGTGGGATTAAAGAATGGACATGGTGACTTATGCATGTGAGCACTCGGAAGGCTGTCTCCCTCCTCCTCCTGTGCAACTGTGTTCAAGTTTGAGCGAAAGTGGGAAAAGTTGTTGTTTCTGTAAAATGGAGACTATTTGTGCAAAGAGAATTTTTCTACCTGCCTCACCACCATGTGAGTGGTTATTAAAATGTGTGCGTCAAGGTGTTCTATGTTTTTTGTTTGTTTGTTTGTTTTGTTTTGTTTGTTTCTGACAGCAGACCCTAAATTTTGAAGGCCGGACTTAAGTATGTTTTGCTCCCATGATCTTTTAAACATGTTTTCAAGATATTTTGCTACTTTGTTCCACCAAAAGGCTCCGAGTAGCTTTCAGGGGGAAAGATTAATTATCTGCTGCAGGGCAAAGTCAGCAGAGGTATTGACTGAAATCACATATGCTTATCCTAGGCTAGATCTTAGGGTTGATGTAGAATGGAAAAGCTGGGAGGGAAATTTATGTTCTTCATATTAAATATATCATAATGTTTCATTGGAATCTAGGTTTGCAGTTCACAAGAGACTTCCCTACTTCTTCAGAATTTATTAGCACAACAGGCATATGGAAAACTGTAAAATGATTCAATTTCAAAACAAATTATGATAAACAGAAGAAATAGGGATGAATTGTACTAAATACAATGTTTTCATACACATTTTAAATTAAACTTTAATAGCCATATGCTATAAAACAATACGTGCATTTATGTTGCTTTATAATTTTTGTGAATATTTTTACGATAAGGATTCTAACAAATCTATATCTTGGAACCTAAAAGCACCTCCTTCTGTGACCCGATGACGAGCTAATGGTGGTACACAGATGAGAGGTTATCTTTTCGCATAGGTGTTTGCATGATAAACCGAAAGGAGGAAAAAATGACATTTTTAATATCGTAAGAAATGAACTTGGAAAATTTGCAGTCTGTCTTTCCAACCACACACCAGTCAACTGTATAAATATGAAGCTGGCTTTTCATTCACTAGGTTTTCTGTTTTCTAAAAGCAGCCAAAGGGAGGGCGTTTGTCTTGTTAGTAGCATTCGAATGAGGAAGGAAATCTGGTTTTTCAAGGACGGAATTAGGGTGCAGACTCCGGGGCTCTGGGGCAGTAACTGCCTGTCTTTGTGCCTGACTTCCCATCAGTAAAATGGGGTTTGATAATGAGGCCTGGGGTCCCTCGTTCTGTACCTGCTGATTCCAAAGATGCTTGTGTTTCACTGTGTGCTTTGCCAGAGTGAAGCCAAAGCAGCAGCCTCCTTGTTCCTAGGGTACTCTGAGCGCCTTAGATAAAAGGCACAGTATATGTACAAAGTATTATTATTATTGATGGGTTTGTGTAGCTCCCATTAACGCTGATGCGAGCTACACGTGTGAATTGGCAAGAGACTAGACCCCTCAGTGTTTAGAGCACACGAAATTTACATTTTTTTCCAGCACTGTAATTGAGATGTTGACAAATTGGAGAATATTGATGAGCCTTTGTTTTAAGTATTTCGTGCCAAGTTTGTTTTATTTTTCCTGGTTTGAACAATGGTATGGGTTCAACAGCAGTGAATAAAGAGGGTAGAGTAAAGATAACTTTGTACTTCAATATTTTGATGTGCCAATATGAAATAAATTGTCTTAGGCAAATGGAATATGCTGTTTTAATCATTAGCTATGCATGAAAGAAAAATTGATGTTGACATCTTTGCTGTAAAATCATTGTAATGGGGCCTTCCTTACAATTCATTTTTGTAAAATTCATTTTGTACATTTTGCAGCAATTGAACAATCCCTGCACTGTGAATAGGCAGGATTCCCAGAAATACCGAGACAGTTGGCCCAGTAACTGCTGAGCTCACAGTGCACACCACACACACGTTAACCATACTGTTGCCAGACCCAGATTAACCTAAATACAGGAGCATGCTAGCATCTATATCACTAATTGCTCAAGACCCTGGGCTGCACAAGCCAGCAGGGTTCCCCTCGACTCTGCCACCAGACCCCTCCATTGATGTCACCATCTATCATCCAGGCAACGAGGCTAGAATCCCACAGCTAGATGTTTATCTAGTTATTATACAGTTATTTAGCAACCGTAGTGTTGAAATCTGCAAAGGTCCCCTTAGAAATGAATGGAAGCCTTTACAGTCAAACATACATAAGATACCATGTCACTTTTGAGTTTACACTACGTTGCAGTTATGAAATAACATTTTCTCTACTTTAAATATTCCAGTTATGTATTTAAAGGAAGAAGGGGGAAACCCACTTACTGAGGGTCCTGAATATTCTCTGCTGGGATTTCTCATTCAGCCTAAGAAAACTCTGTCAATGGGATGTTTTCATAGTGGTGGCAATCTCTTTAAAATAACCCTAAATACAATATGACAGACGCCATCTGGCATCATCTTTTGCTAGTTGCTTTTAACTTTTATTTTCCCTAGAGTTAAGTTCACCCCAAACTGGTCACTAACTTGTGATAAATACAATAGCATCTCCTTCCTCCTGATTGTTATCAACATTTTTTTCTCTCCAATTATAGTTGACGGTTGGACATGGCCAGAGAAGAAGCTATTCTATATAAAATATTCATATGGTACTTTCTTTCTCCCCACCAAAAATTAAATAAAAATGAAAGCCATCCTTCAATCATCAACAAACATTTAGGTATGTTCTGCTAAAGCTCTTAGGACATTTTAGATAGTTGCTATGAGCAATAAAATTCAAGTCTTCTAATAAATGCATGCTCTAGGAACATGCCACAGTTGCCCATAAAAGCTTAAAAGTTTTCTATAATTGCCGTTAATTTTGAGTAATTTCATTCCTATATATATCAACTTACTCAAAAAATCCAGAATTTGGATTTCCAGATTTTTTTTAACTTAGTCATGTAAAGGGATGTCTCCTGATGCCAGTTAGAGTTTAATTTAGAGTAGTAATTAAACTTGAATACTGCCTCATAAACAAAAGATAAACAATAAACCAGCCACGTTCCCTGCTGTTTCATGGCTTTCTTTCCCAGATGTTTTAGCCTGATAATTTTTACATAGTGAACTACCTAACATGGAGTTTTGTGGACAGAGGTCGAAATGTTTGGTTTTTTTCCCTTCCTTTTCTTCTTTCTCCTCTTTTTTTCCAGTAATCCTTTTCCCCCCATCCTTTAAAAGTATCATTTAGGGAATTTCCCATCATATACATATGTTTATTCATATATATACATTTAAGTTCTGATAAAATAAATACTTCATGTAGATGTGTTCCATAGATAACTTTTGTTTTTTCTTAGATATCACATATTGATTTTCTTTCTAAACTGATCTGATCTCCAATGTCTTTCTCCCTTAGAAAAGGAACATGTTGTCTTTAAGTAAGATTTGGATGACAAGGCAGAGGAAAGGCAGGCTTGACAATGAAGAGCCTTCTTTACCCCCCTTCCCTCCCATCCATGCATCTTCACCCTCTACCAGGACTACTGTGTGGTTTTGTTTCTCTTCAAATTCTGAGGGTGTCTCTAGCCAGTTCTAGATCCTTCCACTGTCAGCCATGATCTTGCTGATTGTCAGGTACTAGTGGGCTGTTCAGTGTGGAAGCCATGTTATTTTCACTGGGTGGGGTAATTACTGAAAGCTGAGAATAGCTGCACGAAGACAGGGGGATACTTTCATGATCCCATTAGCATAAGAGTGGGTAAATTATTCATGCCAAGTGAGGATTCTATGGGGAAAAGTATAGTTAATGCACATAGTTTTTAAATGTATCCCTTTCTGCTCGGAGACTAAATTCTTGTTGGAATCAGTTCTCAGACATTTACGGGAAGGCTCTGGTGGCATGTTAGATGCAGCTCATGTCTCTGTGTTTGCAGTGTTCTCAATAGAGACCATCTGGCAAAGATCCAAAAGGTGATTAAACAAAATGATCAGCTCTTGTTGCTGTGTTACATGTCCAATACTCTGGATTAAAAAACATGACCCACGACAGTCAAGCTAACGTCATGCTGCTCCCCCTTCCCCCTCCCCTTCCCGTATAAGAATTCAGATGGCCCACAAATGTGTGTGCCATCTTTGTGTCCTTATGGCCCATAATCATGAACAGGTTGTGCAAATGGTTCTTTCTGTAGCACTGTCTGTTCCAGCAGCATAGAAGCGTTTCATATTAATTGGGTCAGTCTAATATTCATATTGACATGGGGAAAATTACTAAAATTTATTCTTATAGCAGACAATGAATATGTGTGCTTTCTGCACACAAGGGGAGTGAAGTCTGACGACTGCTTGTGCAACTGATTAATTTTTCCTAAAACTGGGGAAAATCAAAGCGTAGAGAACTGTTAGTCCCTGGAACAGTGCACAACCCTTTATAACTACACAAAACGGATGGGGTGGGGGCTCTGGGGGAGCACGTGGAAGGGAGCGCTGGTGTTAACACCATAATCAGGGATGAATTTACAGTGCCATTCTGAAGAGCCCTCCCTCCCCATAAACAAGCTGATAATCACAGGGAAGCTGACTTCCAATTAGCTTTTCCTTCCCTCGCCCAGATCAGCATGTTTATATGTCTTCCTTAAGCTTGGATGTGTCTCTACTGAGTTGCTACAGCTCATGTCAAATTCAAAAGTTTGGAAATGAAATGTTTGATTATGAGGAACTGCTGCTAACAAGCAAGGTAAATTCAACCACTCACTTCACGATGGAGTTAAGGTAAAAAAATGCCAAGATTTGTGACTAAGGGACAGATGTATCTTATCTGTGGGGTTTGCACCAAATGCCAAGCAGAAATATAAATTGAACAAACCAGACATTGTGAGGAGTGATTGAAGAAATATTGAGATGAAATCTTGGAATGAAATATATATATGTATATTTATAACAATACTGCGGATTGCTTACATGTCTCATTTGCATGAGCCTGAACTGTGATTTCATTAAGGGCAGTGAAAAGTATGTCAGCTAAGGCATTCAGAACACAACACCATGACTCACTAGGCTCTTCCGAGACTAAGGCTGACCATTTACTATGGTAGAAGTCTATGACTGATCGCCCAGGATACATTTTAGTGCAAATGTCAAGAGAAGATAAAGCGTAAAGCAGAGAAAGAAAACATTCTCAAAAACCACTTGAAAACATCATCATTCCCTGTCAGTCGCCTTGCCCTTCCAGGGGAGCAGAAAGCTGTAGGTGAGAAAGGCGGAGGGGCAGAGGACTCAAGGAGGGGAAGTGAGGTCCCCCTAGAGTCCATGCAGTGTGGCAGATGAAAGGGACTCGAATAGCCTTGGGGGTCTTAAGGCTATTATAGGGCAACTCAAGCTCTCTTATCATGCTGATTTTTCAATTGATTTTTGGCTGAACAGTACTTGTTGAAGCCCTCCAGAGCATCAAACACAGCCTTATGGCGCTATACATCGTAATACACCGTGTTCTATTTTCCCCCCTCATTGTCTTTGCTTTGGAAGATCAGTCTATAAAAAAACACCACATCACCCACCCTACCCCTTCCCCCCTTCCCATTTCTACCCCCCAGGGAATCGCTTAAGATTGTTTCTGGGTTTGTTGTTTTGTTTGTTTATGGGGGGGATTAGTAGGAGAACTTTGTATTGGTCTTCCTCTGTCTGCAGCGTCTCTCTTGAATTCGACCTCTGAAAATAGTTCTTAGGTCCCAACAGACAATGTTTTTCAGGCTATTTAACTTACTAACATGTATCCCTGTGTTTTCTGGAGCAGTCTGCTCCCTTTCTACTGATAAACAAAAAAGAAAACTGAAATTTAGCTCCTGCTAAATGAAAGTGGAGTGAAGCCTATTGTTAGTATCCCTGCTGAGCAAGGGTTCCCTGGAAGGCAGAGGTCTCTAGTAGGGAGGGCCATGGAGGAGACCTAGCAGGAGTGTGCCCTTGCCTGTCCTCTACCGAGGAAATTCTTAATCTGATGAGCTAGTATCACTGCCTCCATGAAGTTTCTCCTGTCTACCTAGGCTTGAGCCCAGGGTTTCCTCTTTTATACTTCCGTGACATGTCTGTATCTGTTGGAACATCTTCTCCATGGCGCCCTAAGGAAGGATAGTGTCTGATTCCTAGTTTCTTTCCTAGCTTTGCTGATGCAGGGCTACCGTCTACTCCCCACTTGGCTATGCTGTCTAGCAGTCATGAGTCAACGTTTGAATCTATAAACAGGACCCATAGACACTGCCTTCTTTTCCTTCTCCAGATAAACGAATTAATTTCCTAAGTTTTCACTTTGTGTCTATGGATTCTGTAACGTTTGCCTAGACATACATGAGCTGTTTGGAATGTATCTAGGCATCTGTTGCAATCTGATTGCATCCCTTAAGGATTAAGAAACAAATTTTAAACTAACATTTTGTGTATTCATTCCTGCCTTAAAGGATAGCTCAAACTTAGAACCCTTTGGAAGATGGTTAGGTCTTCAAAATTGAAATTTGTCTCTGTAGGGCTTTAGCGTTGTCTCTAGCTATACATGTGTGGTCAGAATTTGAAGATAGGATTTCTTCTTCTTACACTGTCAGAGAGAGAGGTGGGGGAGAGAGAGACTAAATGGTAGATCTGATCAGGGAGATTACATAATATGTGACAAGGATTTCCCTATGGTAACCTGTTTATGACAGGTTTGACTTTTGGAGACATCCCTGGTTTTCACAAACATGTAAAGGAAGCTGGAAGCGATTGCTAGTTATCCTCAGGAGGGCAGTGTGCCTTTGCTGACTTCATGCATGTGCACTTTCATTTTTTGTGAGTAGCTCTTAGGAGGTATTCTTATTTTCATGGTCCCAGGCTGATGGCAGGGATCTTGCACTGTGGGTAAGGATCTCTGTACCCTAAGGTCACAATGGTGATAAAAGGTAGAGGGTCTGGGAGGTAGACTTGGATTCAAGTCTCTGTTCTAGTCAACATGGGCTAGGTAAAGGGGAGAGAGCACTCCCTACCCTGCGGGTTGACCTGGAGGGTATGTTAAATGAGATTACATGTGTGGGGCACACAGCATTGCCCACCAACATCAATGCTTGGGTCTTTCCTTCTTCTCCTCTGCCCTGTGCTGACACGAATTACCTATAGACCTAGGGCGTGTTGCAGAATCTTTTGGATGTGTTACACAGTCTTTGGGGACTTGTCCTCTCCTAGAAGCTTGACTGGACTCAATGATCTTGTAGAGTCAAGTGCTGGTGTTGGAAGCTTGTGTTTCCATCCATATCTGTTTCTTATTTTACTTTTATACTTTCTTTTATATGAGATTGGCTAGAAGGTCTTCATTGGGTGTGTAGCATTAACATTCTACGTCCTTGATTTATGATACGTAATGGGATAATAATCTGTTTCTTGCCTATTAGTTCAAGAGAGCATTTTCCTTCTCAGTTTATCAAGAAAATAAGTAGAATTTATTTTATGGGTAGTGGTGACATGACACAAATCATATATATGTAGGACAGTTCAGATTGTAGCTTTATATGGGGCATCCTGCAAACACAAGCAGTTTCCCCCTTGTCCTTCATCCACCTGGGCCTCTTTGTGATTCCTAAACTTCACAGGTGGAATAAGACACGAAAAGCATGGCAGAAGATCAGACTCTGTCTACTCTTGCCGGCGAACTATTCCAAATTGTCCCAGAAAATTCTAGTTAGTGATCAGAGATTTTCCTAGTTAAAGGTGTTTATCGGGTCCTGAAGCAAAGACTGTTGGTTCACATGGATCTATCCATGATCACGTCTAATCTAAAGCTTCTTATTGTTTTTCTACTTGTGGCTTCTTTTGACCTGAGAAACTTTTATGTGACCTCCTGATAAATAAGCATGTAAAATATGCCCACAAATCAAGTATTTACAGCTAATACATCATCAATTCATATACATGCATATATTTTACCATTTATTAAAGTGGAAGCAAATTTACACATTTATGATTTTACACAAAAAACTAAACCTGACACTGCAAGACACAGAGCATCCTCAGGTTTTTCACAGATAATCCATATTTTCATTGTAAAAATCAGCTTAGAAGACAGCTTCCCAGAAATGAAAAATGACAGAAATGTAGGGTCACTTCTGAAGTTATTGGAATTTCTGCCCTAATCCCAAGACAAAACTCAGTATATAATTCTTTCACTAGCACGGGTGCTTGAACTCACATCCCCCTGCATGCTAGTCAAGCTATGTATCACTGAGTTACAGTCCCAGCCCTGCTAAATGTTTTTTTTTCTGTTTTGATTTAAAGTCAAGACATCTACTTAAAGACAATTTTTAAAAATGAATATTCTGTCTAACTCAGAACAATCCAAAGGCACACCAATTTGAGGCTTGCATGCTGAGGAATGATGGTAGGAAAGGATTAAAATTCTTTTTTTATTCAAATTTTTTTCACAAACAAGCCATTATGTATCTATCCATAAAAACAGAAAGCCTTGCACCTGCCGTGGAAACACTGCGATTCATAACTTGCAATGGTCTCCAGTCTGAGCCGAGGTGTGTCAGGCTTTCATAGGTCAGTGTTGCATGCCCTGGTGGCATGTGTGCAACAAAGCAAGCATGCTAATGCTGTATGTTCAGAATCAAGATCGCAGTGAAGCTATGCAATGCAACATGGGTGAGCTCCACCAGTAATGCAACCTTAGGTGAGCTCCATCAGTAATGCAACATGGGCGAGCTCCAGCAGCAATGCAGCATGGGCGAGCTCCATCAAGAACATCTTGGATTTGTCACAAGTTTGATTTTGAATTAATGTTTGGTCATTGTGGGATCAGAAATCTTTGACTATTGCCAAGCTTTTTTTTTTGACCCACACATTCATTTATGTGACCCCATGTTGAGCTGTGAAGCACATTCCTGAAGCTGTGAGTTAGCCAATCTGCCTAATTCAAGTAGTTATTCCTTAATTCTTCCTAATCAATAGAGATAGCTGGTTCTGCTGCTTTAAAACTAAGTATTTTAAGAAGAAATGCTTACAAAAAGTATATTAGCGAGTGCAAAATTTCATATTTCCTTTTTCGACTAACGTTTTTTAACAAATGCCGCCCACTAAATAGAACTTCTAAAATCTCTATGTACCAAACATGAATGATGGGGTGAAGTGATACATGGTTGGTGATGAGAGCTTGTGGAATCTCCTCCTGACTGATTGCCACACGTGGAGGTTGATGTGTATATTTCTCCCGAGCCCTTAAGACCTTATCTAGGCATGTGTTATTTAAATTCAGGGCACAAAGATTTTGATCAAGCAAAGGGACTCAGGCCATGAAAGTATGGAAATCACTGCAGCCCCTGCCTTAAACAGATGCCTGTCTACTGTAAGCTGGGGGTGGGGGCCGTTATGGCAGATGCACAACTAACTCATAGGCGGCACACATTCACATGCGGGGGTCATGGAATGATGAGTTCGGGAAGAATGACTAATGCTTAAGGAAGGAGATTGGTGTTGAAGAATAATGGTCCTTGAAGCAGGTGCAGCTGAACTTTCCTTTGACCCTACCCCTCCCAAATGACTATTTCTCTGTCTGTGAATCTCTCTACCTGTAAAATGAGACTGATAACTATTTCATAAGACAGTTATATAATTGATATGCATTGACTTCAAAATAGCCTGGTTTGGTAAATAATGGTAAAATGCAAAGAACGTGGCCTTCATTCATTCATTTATTGATCATATAATTGGATCAAATAAGATGTGTTCCCTTTCCACAGCAGGGCTTTTTCTCGTAATTTGGGAACATAAGTAACCAAGCATACATGCTTCTAATATTCCATTTAGCATGCGGGTTGTAATGTATTTTGAAAAGAGAATGTTTAATACTCTCTGAAATATTTGTAAAAGGCTTCACAGAGTTGGGGAGGCTTTCAGCATTTCACTGACGGCCTTTAATGGTTATCTTCAGGTGAACAGAATAAAGAGGGGACAGGGAAGCGGCAGAGCAGAGAAGAGAAAGGCTCAGAAGTGTGAAGCTATGTATATGCAAAGAGCAACAAGCAGACTGGACTTTCTGTTTGTATTAAAGAATATACAGAAAAAGCACGGCTGGAGGGTCAGCAGAGCTGACCTTTATCTGACATGCTTGGGCCTACTCCTCTGAAGCACCAAACGTTCCTGGTGCTGTAAAACCCAGACAGGCATAGAAATGCCGAGTGCCTGGCTGACCACAGGAATGATTTCTAGAGGAAGACCCGAGAATCTGGATTTTTAACCCAGACTTGGGGGAAACCCGGGGCTGGGATATGGGGAATACATTACAATAGTTTAAGCAAAAGGAGGTTATGGTGAGATTTGCTTTTTAAATCAGCTCTTTGTAGACTATGGAGATTACATATAAGGGAAAGAAAAGCAAATATAGAATGAGGGTTAGACGTCAAGAAGCCACACAAAGCAGCAGCAAAGCTGGAGGAGAGAACTGATAGAGAGATTGTCCATGAAAGGAATGCAGAAGACACAGCCCAGGATGGCCAGTGCGGCTCTCCCTTGGTGGAGAAAGCAGACAGATAATAGTCAGGGCAGTTTTGTCTTTTATGCCATGAATTTTGAGGTACGGACTTGTATCAGCCAGAACAGACCTCATTAACCCATGCAGAGTCTTGGAGGTATAGATGTGTGGTGTACCTGGGTGAGGAATGCCTCTTCCAGAGACATAGAGTGTTTGTAGGATATGTGGCCTCATGGTTAAACACATGGTCACTGGCGTTGGCTGGCTGGCTCGCCATGAAATCCTCACATCTACTGCTCATGGTCAGTGAGTCTCCTACCCTCTTACTCTACAGTCAGAGGGCAAGGATGATCAAAGATAATTAATCTGATAGATTTTGAGACATAGGGCTTAAATAATGTAATTTATAGAAAATGATAGGTCTTGTGTTTCTTGTATACTAAATAAGCTTTTCTTTAAGAAAATTAAAAAAAATGCTTTTCAGGCAATTGAAAAGTGACATTATACAACAGAGGTCACCTTGGGGACCCTAAAACAAAAAGTCTTGCATTTATCCTCAGGAAAAGGAAATTATGGCTACTTCCCCACCCAGCCCCCCAGCCTTGCCCCAGACCCCAGAGCTGAGCTCCACTCAAGAAGGCTCTGCCATCTGAGCAGCCGCTTCTCCTTGTGTGTCTGGTGCTCCACTAACCTCCAGGACTCACTCACCTTCCTGCTTGACTGGAAGATTCTTGAGGCCAGTTTCTCCATCTTCGGCATTTCCTTCCTGCAAACCCACTTCAATGCCATGATTAACGTTGAAGGCCTTTGATAATAATAATTCTCTTTATTTTTATCTTTTTGAAAAGGGAATTGGGTCCATATTGTGTGGGGCGATGAATAGCAGGCTTAGTGCTTGGTTTGGTAGGTAATAGGGACCTATTGAAGGTTTGTGAATGCGGGTAGTGACATCATCGCCTTCCCTTTGAATGCCAATGACCGGTTCTCCACTGTGTCCTCCATGGCCAAAGTAGCAGATGTGCATGCTTCCCTGAAATACTGTCTGTTTAAAAGAGTAGATATTCTTCTCAGTGAAGAAACACATTTCCAATAGCCAGAAAAGGAAAAAAAAAAGAAAAGAAAAAGCCAAGGGAAGCTTTGGTATTCTTTCTGAAGCAATCTAAGCACTAAAATGATTCTGAGATCCTCATAATTACCTTGAACATCACCTCATTTTAGGAATTTGTATCTAAAGATATGCTTCTGTAAATGTGTGTGTGTAGTGTTGTAATTATTAACACCTGGAAATGGCTCAACAAGAGGAGTAAACATATCATACTTGAAAACATTTCAATACTTGAAAAATTATGATTCGTGGGATATTTAGATGTGCATTACTTTAAAAAAAAAGAATTTTGTAGTCAGGCTGAAGCCTGGGTTAAAGCTGGGTTTCCTCCAGTGTCGGAATTTCCAGCTCCCCTAATTTGCTAAAGTGCATTTGAAGTCTGCGGGCGGTAGAAACCTAGAGCCTCCCAGATCCACTTAACCATTAAGATGGTCTTTCACATCCCCTCTGGGGACTAATCGCCCCCCAGAACACACTCAGAGATTCACTGCCTTGCATTCTGCTTCCTTCACTGAAACCCATTCAGACAGAGCTAATATCCCAGGGAGTCTTCTCTCGTGTTGTATTTAAGAGGTGGGTCAGCATGAGCTCAGGATCAATTTTCAATTGTGTAAAGAGCAATTTCCCCCATGGTCAGAAGGCTTGTGGACTTCAGCTCTTCTTGCACAGAGTACTCTCTGAAGCCAGCTAGCCTTGCACCTCCACTTCATGGTATTAACTGATGTGACTTGAACGGTTCTTGAGTGTTTGATTCAAAGGAAGCACATTTGATTACCTTCTCACAAATGTAGAAATGAAGAGCCCAGCAGAATATTCTTGACATGAACTAACGTGATGGCTAGCCTGAAACCCAACACATAATGCATCTGCCTTCCTCAAAAACAAATAGTTTTTTTAAAAAAAAAAACTCCCCTTCTCTGTCTCTGTCTCTTGTCTGTCCCTGTCTCTGTCTCTTTGTCATGTGTGTGCACACACATCCATGCCATAGCATGCTTGTGGAGCTCAGAGGAACACTTGTAAGATTTTGTTCTCTTTTTCTACTATATGGGTCCCAAGAATTGTCAGGCCTGGTGGTAGGTGCCTTTACCCACTGGGTCATGTCACTAGCCCCAAATCTGAGTTAGGAGATGGGTGGAAATCCGTGGAAGAAGGATGAAGGGAGTAAATAACGGTCCTTGCATGTTTGGAAGTGAACTCTTTGGCTTTTGGTGCCAAGTGGCGAACAGTGGGACTGTCTATACAATCCATCCTTGGAGAAATGTCTGGGATGTGGTTCTGTAAAACCAATCTCTGTCCTGTTTCTCTAGGGCAGCATTTGTGCTGATCACATTTGCTGGTGATGCCTTTTCTCTTGACTCCTCCTTATAGCTGGAGAATCCTGGGTGGCATGTTAGCATCTTCAGGAACACGAGAAGACGCCCAGAGTTTTCACCTCTCTTTTGAGTGGCAGGAACTTGTAAATTCATTCATTCCTGTCTTGGGTACAGCAGGGCAGGGTTAGACACTTGCATACATCACACCCTTCAGGCCATGAGGTGAAGAATCCTGTCTCTGACGTTTTAGCAAGTGATTGAGAAGAGCCTTGGGACACAAGTGAGGTTATCTTTGAGGTATAGTGAGGTGAGGGAAAGTTTGATTTTACTCTTTTTTGTCAGTTATTTTTCTACAAGATTTTCAATGTTGTACAGCAATTTAACTCAGAAAACTACACTATAGGCTATGGCTATAGCTCAGCTTGAGAATGCTTTCCTACTTAATACAAGACCAGGGGTTCAATCCCCAGCATTAAAAAAGGAAAGAAAAGAAAATTATAACACAACTGAATGGATGCCCTTGTTTCATGGCCACAAAAGCCCGATCATCTACACCCCTGTTAGCTTTCTTATGGCTATTCAAACCTGCCAATCAGATACATCACAAAACTGACGATTAATGCTTTGACAAACTCATATCCCCAATGAGAACCTAAGAGAGCACTGAGTAGCTCCTTTTGCTATTAACCAATTGCCAAAAATACAGCAACAGTTTACACCACCCATGTGTTTCAACACCTTTGCTAGGCCAGCATGAGACATACACAGAGCTGATCTAGGAAGGGAGCACTAGGTGAGCGGCCTTCAGTTCTTGTTTTCCTTACCCCCTGCTGTCAAGACTTACTGTGGAGACTAGCACTTGCTAACTAACATATGCCTCAAGAAGAGGGCAGTAAGGTCAAGCAAAAACGTTCCACAAACAAATAGGTGACTGCATGTGGACGGAAAAGTTAAAAAGAGCCATCTTCAGAGACTACTGTCCCTAGAGTAGAGATGTTGTCTGAAGCAGAACGTCCATGCTCACCATCCTCCTGAGAGCAGCCGAAGGCTTCCAGATCCCTAACAACATTCAGGGTCAAGTGTCCATGATATCCCCACCTCAAATGGTCAACAGGAAACAACACATTTGTCTATAAGACTTCCAACTTTTACCTCTAATTTGAAAAAGCAAAACAAAATGAAAGAACGGTGGCAGCATTTTTCTTATAGTCTTAGCAAGTCAGCTTCTTCCTTCTCTCTCCCTACCTTTTCCTTCTTTCCTTTGTTCTTTCTTTCCTCCCTTCTTCCTGCCAGGTGGAGTAACAGACTTCTTTTTAGCACAAGAAAGATAAAAGTCTCATTCATGAAGTTTCTGACAGCAAACCCAGGCTGCATAGCTTCTGTGCCTTAAAGCGTCTAGGGGGTGGGGCCATAGCTCAGCTGGGGGAGTTGCTTGCTTAGAGTCGGTGAAGCTCTGGGTTCAGCTCCCAATGTGGTACACTGGACATGGTGGTGCACGCCTGTGATCCTAGCGCTAGGGAAGTAGAGGCAACATGAGCAGAAGTTCCTTTCCATGTCATCAGTGGGCTCGGAGGCCAGCATGGTCTATGTGAAACTATCTCAAACTAACAAAAATAAAACCCATCAACGTCTGGATAAAGAACGATCAAGCCACATTCAATTCTGATTTTTGCAGGTTGACTAATGATGTTAGCATTCTTGAGTTTTTTATGAACTCGCAGAGACTATCAGAGTACTAACCAAGGTCTGCCCAAGTCCAAACCAGACAAAATTCCCAACCTGGGCAAGGGGAAGTGGGCACAGTGAACTACCCCCTAAATGAAAGGCTATAGCTGAGAGAGGGGAAGACAGTTCTCTTCAGTGGAGTGACACTGGGCATATCAACCACATCCCAGGCCTGGCAAAGACAACAAAAACAAATGTACTCCATGTTTTGGTTTTGGTTTTGGTTTTGGCTTAATATTTAAGAGAGAGAAAGAATATTAAGTGGAATAGGGCAGGGATCTTGGAGGAGGTAAGGGAGGAAAATGACCAAATATATTGACTGAAAAGTTTTAGAAAGAAAGTTTTAAAAATTTAATGATAAAAAGTTTTCTTTAGTTCTTCAAACATATACATATTTCTGCCTGTGAAACATAGTCGGTGATGAAATACATGGTGGGGTCAACTATTGTTTTATTTTAGCAAATGATTAATAGTTAAGATGTAGCTACTTAGTGCTCACTTAAGGTATAGGTCCTTGCAGGGGATGTGAGTTTGTCAAAACACTAGGCATCCAAACTGTGATGTATCTGGTAGAGCTGAGTGGTCATTAGTATAACAAAGCAAATATGAGGTCATGGCCTGAAATGAAAACTCTTTTGAGGGGTAGAGAGGGCAGTTAAGGCAGAGTCTTGCTTTGCTTACTGTGTAGCCCTGGTTGGCCTGGTCCTTCTGTTCCTGCCTCTGGGGTGCTGTGGTCACAAGCATTCTGCCAACACCATGCTGGGTTTGGAATCCTATGGACTCAAATAAGTTTAAGGAAGTGTTTCTATGATTTATGGAGAAATTATAATTTAAAATTTGAATGTTTTTAATCTTGAACTTAAGAGCAGACTGCAGTTAGTGCAGAGTCTAAATCTTCATTTCTGCCCTTACTGTCCCTGGGTGACATTTGACCTCTCTAAGCCTGTTTGTCTTCAATTGTAAACACAGAGACAGTGTGAAAATTAAATTAGATGGTGGATCTGAATCTGTGTGCTGGGTGAGGTGTCTACAATAAAATATGCTCCATAAATGAGGATTATGGTGGTATCAATGCACATAAGAACACTGACTTTATTAGTTTTGGTTCCATAGCTTAAACTTTAAGCCCGTGTTACTGTCTGTGAATTTTGGGATACAGCATAATAAAATGTCTAATAAGAAGAGAAGTGTTAATGTAAGACACTTTTCGTATATGTTTTCCCTCCACCTCTGTACTACAACACAGACACAAATAGGGGAAGATTTGTAGAGCTGGAAAGGGGCTAAAAACTTGTGGTAAGCACTTGGAGGAAAATCTGAGGTCAAACCATTGGTCTTTAGTGCACCATGGCTCAGTGATAACTCAAATGACATCCTACTTTCTTTTTCTTAATTTTCATTTTCTTCCTAGAAGCCATAAGGGAGGCCTCCATTAGGCCTATAAGACTACTGCATGGTCTTATAGTTAATCCACATAAAGTTGAAAGCACAGCGTAGGATCACTGTTTGAACCCAAAGGTCATGGGTTCAAGCTTCATCATGGGAGAGTTTGGGGATGTTTTATCATTCATTGCCTGTAATAGGTTCTGACCTTTTACAGTAGATGCAAGGTGTGAGGTGAATAGATACAGACAATGTCATAACGTCCCATTAAAACTTACTTTAGGACCAGAGAAATGGCTCCATGAGTAAAGTGCTTGCCACGTAAGTGTGAGGGCCTGAGTTCAGATCCCCAGCATGCACATAAAGCTGGACCATATGTGCGTCTATAATCCTTCTGCTCTGCTGTGAGGCAGGACAAATGGGGGATGGACAATTGAAGTTGTCCTCTTACCCCCATAAGCACACTGTAGTGCATGGGCCTATATTCACACAGGATCATTCATGCACATGTACACACACACACAGACATTAAAAAAAACCTTGTTATTCACATTATCACCTGTTGAAGCTCTCAGAAATTGCATTTCAATGTGACGAAGGTGGCTGGGGATTCCTAAGTCTTCTCCACATTCTATCTACATTGATTTTTTCCAATGACATCATTTAAAATTTAAATCACATCTGTAATGTGATATGTTTAGTTTTGCATTCCTAGTCTTCATGTGTTTTTACATAAATTTTCATGTGATTGCCCCAGAATGTCTCAGGCTTACCCCAGTTTTCAGATGAGGTGGCTGGCTTTGAGGTGTGTGTGGGGTGCGTCAATTACTTCCTCTTGAAGGCAGAGAAAAAAAATGTAGCAGAATGGAAACAGGTCCGTTTCAAGTGCTCAGGACCTTTACCTGCCAAGGGTGTTTTGCATAAGAGTGCTCAGCTCACAAATGGTGTAAATTTTAATGAAGGCAACTGACCATCCTATGAAAGTCATTAAAACCCCAACGTCTTCACTCTAATCAAGAGGCGGCCACCCTTCTATTATTTCTTTATTACAGTTTTTCATTTTTATTTCCTCAAGTTAAACTGGAGCCTGGATTATCATATGCCACTTGTTAAAGATGTTAAATCAGTGATTTATGCTTTGAAAAACCCATTCCTTTCTTTCGCTTTTCTATTGATATTGGCCAGGTCCATGGGGTCTGATTCCAGAGCGGGAGAGGGAGAGGCAAGGTGCCAAATGGGCATGTTCTGAAGGCTTGGTCATCTTTTGTGATCAGAAATAGCAAGAAGCGCACATGTGGTGTCAGAGCTTAAGATATAATGAGACTGCTTTTTCTCCTGGGGCCCTTCCAAAACACTTATTTCATAGCTATCAACCTCACTAAAGTTGAGGATGCTTATTTGTGTTTTAGTATTTGCTGTTTGCCTCCAAGATCCCCTGGTTTAGGGAATAATAAGAATTCTGCTAACCCAAAGAAAATCTACCAATTCCATTAGCCACACATCCAGCTGGATCAAAAAATGAGCGAGTTGGTGAATATTTCATATTGTGGGTTTCTTAAAGATACTTTTGTGTGGATAAAAAAGGACTTTCTCCAAGCTGTTCCTTTCGATTTTCTTTTTAATTTGCTCACCAACACCATTTAATCACCCCTGCAGCCTGCTACGAATGCTCGATAGATGGGCTTTAAAAACTCAGCCGAGGTGATTTCTTTTTACCTATGAATTGGCTTAGCATCTTGCTTTTATCTTGCTTGAAATATTGAAGCGGGGAAATAAAACCACATTCTTTAATTGAAAGGTGTTTCTGCAGTATTCAAACCACAGTGTCAGTCACACGAGTTGTTCACATTCTTCAGAGATCTTGAATTACTTCAAGGCATTCTCAGATTCTCAGTATTCTAAGAAAGTTATGTTCTGACCCTGCTACAAAAAAAAGACCAGTCAAGGCTTCTACTTTTCTTTTGCAATATTTATTCCCTAAAGGGTTTCTTGACACTGTCTTTAGTTCTTGACTTTCAGTGGTGTTCCTGACATGTCTCAGGAGATGTAACTCCGTGTCTATAGTGGTGTCAAAAGCAGGAAGCCACATGTCCAGGCTCCAAGCCTTTACTTTTGATTACCAGTGATTCACTAGGTGAAATGCTTAACCTGACCCCTGCCTGGGGCTTCCAGAATTTCCATCATTCAGGTTTGAAAGGGCAGACGGTGAGCTGGCATCCTGTGAGTAGCTGTAATAGCTCATTGACTCGATCTCAAAAGTTTTCTGAACAAAATGACATCATGGGTGGTGAGAGGAGCAAGAGCTGATTAAAGCAGGCGTGACTCTGAGGTTGTGTGGGAGCCTGCCCCTAGAGGTTTCAGTCCTGCTGGAGAGCTCTGGAAAGCAGTTCCTAAAGATCTGGTTGTCTTAGGACGAACATTTATTTCATCAGGAAGTGGTTCCCAAAGACATGGTCCCAGACAATAGATAATTTATTCACTATTTAGCAGTGTTCTTGTTTTTATTTTATCAATTGGATTGGATTTGTGGTTTAGGGAGAAATTAAACCCAATTTTTCTTAAACCTAGAGAGTTTCAGGGTTCCCTCAAAACAATGGCATTTAATACTCCAATCTAACAAAGTTTCCCATGCCTAAGGGTTCTTTCTTTCTTTATTTTGAGACTGCTCATGCAACCCAGGCTGGCCTCAAATCCACCATACAGTCAAGACTCACCTTGAACTTCTGAATTTTCTGCCTCCACCTGGGAAGTGCTAGGATTATAGACATGTGGTACTGAACCTGACTTTATTTTAATTTGCTCAAGTTTTTCTACAGTGTGCATGGCATCTACACAGTTGATAGCTGACTACATTTTTATAATAATTGAAAAAATAATCCAAATATGTTCTAGCTTCCAAGTTCATTTGATATGTAAATATGTTTTACTGTATCATTTACTATAAGGATTTCTTTCTTATTTATTTATTTGGGTTTTTTGAGACAGAGTTTCTTTGTCTATCTCTGGCTGTCCTGGAACTAGGCCTCTTTAGACTAGGACGGCCTCTAATTCATAGAGATCCTCTTGCCTCTGCCTCCCTAGTGCTGGAATTAAAGGCGTGTGCCACCACCTCCTGGCACTATAAGGATTTCTAAGATTACTGCCTTGTATCTTAATCTTTGTAAATGATGGAGATTTTGTTTGCAATTGTAGATCTTTATAGTATTAGATGTTTTTGTTCCGAATGCATCTTAATGTAATTACACAGAAGATAAAACCAGGTTCCTTATCTGCATTATGCATGTTATAGTATGCTCTTCTGTTTTGTTCCTTCAGTAGAATATACACAAATCAGTCAGGACCAATAGTACATGATATAATTCCAGGACTCGGGGAGCAGAGACAGGGGGATTGTTGCAAGTTCAAGGCCAGCATAGATCACATAGTGAGATCTGTACATACACACACACACACACACACACACACACATGTCATCTTCAATCTTCCAGTTTTCTGCTGATTTGTAATCCAGAGACAATGGTAGAATACTTTCTCCCTCTCTGGATTTCTTAAGCTTGCAAGAGTGATATTTTATTTTGGTTGACATTTCATAACAATTTATTCTAGAATATTATTATTTGGGTTTGTGTGTGTGCGCATGTGTGCACATGTGTTTATGCACGTGTGATATGTCATGGTCCTTAATGGTGTTTGAGACCAAATTATTTTCTAAGAATCTACACTGTAAATTCTGATTTGGAATCAACGCATAAGCTGTATACGTAGTTTTGGTAAATTACTGCTGGTATATAAAATTGCCATAAAGGCCATTCACCAAAGGCCAGAGAACACTTTACCATTTCTCTGATATTATTGCTTACCATTGCTTTGATGAACAGGGTGAGGATTAGGGCATAAAAATCACACGATCACAAAATTTCATACACATCAGTAAGCAACCTGGTTAAAACTTTCAAACAGAAAGTCTCTTATGGTCTGTAGAAAAATCTGAATTGGTATATCATAAAACTAAAGAGGAAGATTAATTTGTTGTTCAAAGGCTTCAAAAAAAAACCATGATGGTGTGGTGTCCTTACTGGGTTAAAAATAGAATTTGTAAGGAATCTGAATGGAATTTCCCCCAGATAGTTACAAAGGCTAACCGTGTGTATTCTTGTTGTTGTGTTGGGGATTGATCATAGGACCTCACGCATGCCCTCTTCCCCTTAATAACAAATACATAAAAATTGTTTTAAAAATCTGCCACGCTGTACAGATCCTTAGATTTCTGTCATTTCTGTATCAGGCTTTGAAATCATCCCAAGTGTGAGTGAGCCAGGGAGGGACCAAATTCTCGGGTAGTGCTACTCACAAAGCCCATCACAATAATGGTCAGAGTGCATAGAGCCAGAGATCGGATTGGCTTTGCAGAGCACCTGGGTTCAGGGAGGATCCAAGTCCTTTCCCTATCATTTGCTGCTACTGAAGCAGCGTCAAGACAGTTCAGGAGGCTTCTGAGAAGATCACCAAGATGAGAGTGATTGGAGTTCCAAGTTCTAGTTTTAGTTGTTAATTTTCTTCATGATCGTAAGCAGTTTTCTTCAAGAGGTAAGTTTCTTGAGCAGTGAGATTGAGAGTGAGTGTCTGTTCATAGCACTGAAGGCCAAAACAAGGGCCTAGCGTGTGGCCTGTGCAATATCTACCACCCTCACCCCCTTTAGAGGAAAATGTTGGGGTTGAAGATGTGTGCCACCAAACCTGGCTACCTTTTAAGTTCTTTGTCATGTTTTATGTCTGTCCCTTTATTTATGCCGAGAGATCCTAGGTACTGAAAATGAAAAAGAAATGTTATACTTCTGAAAAGCAATCAGAAAAAAAATAACCTAGTGGTGTGACTGATTGCAAATCTTAGTTTTTGCAACCATGCAACCATCTTCATAAGAGCCCAACGACTCCTCCCTCCTTGTATAATTTATTCCAGAAAAATAATTTAGGGTTTTTTTCAAGGTGTTAAATGCAAGTATTAAAAGAGCTGATGTACTCTCAAGCCACCAATGAACAACTTAACAAGGTTGGCACAGTTGTACTCATGAAATATTCTTAGTGTATTTTTCATATAGATTCTTTCGAATCTGGGATCTCCAATCTGTAACCATTTGATTGCTTGATCTAAAGACTCATGCTTTAAAGGTCTCTGTAGCTGACCATGCAGGCATTGTTCTGTGTGGAATTCTGTGACCCATTCAGACTAGTCTGTTTTCTGGGCAAGTTGTAAATTAGCATTTCTGCCCTTGAACATTTCCACTTAGATTTGAGTGTCGTTTTTTAGGCACATGGCATGTTTTGATTCTCTAACCTGCCTTTTAAGGAGGTTTCCCATGGGCAGGGAAGAGCCCTTGCTGCTCTTCCAGAGGATCCAGGTTCAATTCCCAGTACCCACAGGCTGGTTTATTATTGATTGTAACTCTAGTCCTAAGGAGTTCTTCTGGCCTCTACAGGCACTATACACATGTGGTGCCCATATATGCATGCGGGCAAAACACCCCCACACAAAAGTAATAAACAAACACATTTGAAAAAAAAGAAAGAAAGAAAGGAAGGAAGGAAGAAAGGAAGGAAGGAAGGAGGTTCCCCGTCCTTTGGTCCCATCTCCCAAACGTTGGTCTCCTTATTCTATTGTTACACTTAAAATACTGGTTCTCAACCTTCCCAATGCTGTGACCCTTTAATACAGTTCCTCATGTTGTAGTAACCCTGAACCATACAATTATTTTTGTTACTGTTATGCAAAGCTACTCTTATGAATTGTAATGTGAATATCTGTGTTTTCCGATGGCCTTAGTCCTCTGTGCAAGGGTGGTTCTACTGCCCCACCCTCCACCCCCAAAGAGGTTGGGACCTACAGAATGAGAACCACTGACTTAGAGGCATATTCTTGGGCACTCATTGAAAAAGTTTGGCCTTAATGACAAGCGTGCCCGTTCTGTATTCAGAAGAGGTAATGACAGAAGGTCAGGCAGGAGTCTGTAGTTTTGCCTATTTAAAATTACTGACTACATCATATATTTTCTGTACCAAATTCCTAACTTCTCAGTTAATCTCCTTTCTTGATGGATAGGGCTATAAAGCATGTGATACTTCAAAACTAGATAATTAAATTCATACAACCTCATTATTAGGCACCTATTTTCTTCTCAGAATCCTTTGGCAGATGAAGCATGGTTCTGGCTTACAAGTTCCTATTTTTAGGACCATTGTCTACAACTCTTAGGATTGTGTAGAATTCTCAGGCCCTGTAACTGATGCCAGATGCCACACCTTGGAGTCACAGTACCAGAAATGGTGATATACTTTTAAGTTGCTACAAGATCCCTGGCATATTAGTTTTATACCATGTTTATTCAGATCCCACTCATACTTTCTTAAAAATTTTAACCATCAATGTCTCCTTTTATATATAAACTTTATTTCTTTTACTTATCTTCAGTTTCCTTGCAAATATCCACAAAAAAAGACACAGAGTACATATTCTAGGATAGCAGAGACCAAATTGGTCAATTTAGTACACAGTCACTTCCTGCAACCAAAATGTCAGTGTAGAACATGTGCTTGATTTAACAGCCTAGAACACTGTTTTGAGTTCACTGAAGTTTGAGTACCCTAAGTTTGTAACACCTAGGTCTTACGTTAAGGGTTGTAGATAATACCATGTGAGATGACATTCCTTCTTAACAATAACCATATTAATCAGTTCCTGCTACTCCAAGACACAACTCCTTCAGGACATGTGAAAATGAATTTTTAAAAATATGGTTTTTGGTGAGTTTGGCAATTAGTAACTGAAAAGAATATATTTAGGAAAATATTGTGTGTATGCAAACCACATTGTCTTAAAGATAGAGAGAGCGTAGTTTCCATTGTAAGGTTACTTGGCCATGACTACTTATTTATTTATTTGTTTGTTGGCTTAATTTATTTATTTTCAAGATAGGGTTTCTTTATGTAGCACTAGTTGCTCTGTAGACCAGGCTGGTCTCGAACTCACAGAGATGCACCTGCCTCTGCTTCTTGAGTGCAGAGATGAAAGGTGTGCCTCTTTAAATAAATGAACGTACAAGATGCTCCACGCTTACAAATTTGCCAATGTCCTCAGTTCTATGACTTTGCATTAAGCCAGATAATTTGAAAAGATCTCTAATTTTTTTGAAAGTGTCTCTAAATCTGTATCCCGTATGTAACTTGTCAGCCATGACGATTTTACGTTGCTCTTAAATATATGGTTTATAAATAGAAGCAATGTTGACAGACTTGTTTGACTCCCTTCTAGAAATAAATGACTCATTTTGGATTGTATGTGAGAGCTTCAAGCTGCTCAAAGCAAAAATCCACGACAATGAGAAAGTCATTAAACTGTCTGTCCAGACAGGGAGGGAGAGGAGGGAAGAAAGGGTGGGTGGGTGGAAGGAAGGAAGGAAGGAAGGAAGGAAGGAAGGAAGGAAGGAAGGAAG
>LOJH01001218.1:0-11096 GCA_001685095.1 Ellobius talpinus
GGAAGGAAGGAAGGAAGGAAGGAAAGAAGGAAGGAAGGAAGGAAGGAAAGAAAGGTAAAGAGTCCCGAGGCAAAACATAAAGAGAAACAGATTAAAATATGAGCTAGCAAAATAAAATCAGGCTGAACATTCATAACTAATAAGTCTCCATGTCATAATTTAGGAGCTGGTTGGTGGCCCAAAAGGAAAAGCCTGGACATCTGTGGGCCACTTACTCCTAGTTGATTGAACCAGAGACTTGGGAGAGGGACCCAGTACCCTGTTGTACCAGTCCCCCATCCCAGTGTATGCCAGCACGTGAGAGACACTGGGAACCAGCCAACACTAAGGAAGGAGCAAGCGAGCATTAATTAGGATGATGTGCAAGATGGGACAGAGGAGCAGAGAAGGTGGCAGAACCACATGGAGATGGGGTGCCCCGTGGCTGAGGCCAACCATGGGAACTGAAGAGCCCTTGGAAGGATGATGTGAGCTCTGCAGAGCACAGTGCTTGTATAAACCCTCAGGGCAGTCCCCTAGTTGGTCCCCACTCTTTTTGAGTATGCTTGTGTATGTGCAGGTATGGGTGCATGTGTGTGCGTGCATTGGTGTGGAGTTCAGAGATCCATCTCAGGTTTCATCCTCAGGTGCCTCAGGTCCACCTTGTTTTTTGACACAGGTTTACTAAGATCTGGGGCTGACCAATGTGGCTAAGTTGGTAAGGCTGGCTGGCCAGGGAGCCTTGGGGTACTGTCTCTACCTTCCCAGCTCTAAGGATTTTAATCATGTGCTACCATGCCTAGCTTTGAGGTGGGAGCTGGGGAATCAAACTCAAGTCCTCACATTTATGTGGCAGGCACCTTACTAACTTGGCCATCTTCCCAGTCCCTTCTCTGGCCTCTCGATGTCACCTCTGTGGGTCTCAGATCCTAAGGTCTGTCCTCTCCTGGATCTGGCCCCAGAGGTTCAGGCCTGACCCCTCAGTTGTCAGGACCCTGTGTGCTTCTGACCCCAGGTTTCCCAGGATCACTCCAAACCATCCCCAAATGCTCAGCTTGGCCCTTCTAGAGGGCCAGTTCCTGCCAGGCCCAAGCGGGGATCTCCTCAGCTGGGTTCGGGATGTGAGAGAAACTCATCCCGTTTGCTTAGGTGCTGCAAAACTTAACTACAACCTTGGCCTGGGAGCCTTTTGTCTCAACAGCTTTCAACGTTTTGCCCTAACGTGTATGACACACGCCTGTGTGACATCAGCATCTGTCCAGCCCCTCTACAAGGGCCATAGAGGACAGCTATTCAAGATACACAGTCATCAAGGAAGCTTTCAAATTCCTAGCTCCCACCCTCGGGTGTATGCTAAGCTGGCATACGGGGGAACCACAGCTGTCCCCTTTCCCAAGCCACAAGTGGCAAAGATAGGGCGGGTCCTCTCTCCCTAGCGAGCTGGGGCCTCCTCTTCACACTTGCTTCTCTCTGGGGCTGCCATCCTGCTGCTCGAGGTGGCAGGAGGCATTTCCAGAGCTGTTAAGGGATGGTTTTGTTGGAAAGAGAGATAAAAAGGACATCAAAGGGGAGCCCAGTAGGTGTGGAGAGGAGCCTGGGGGGGAGGGGGGATTAAATCCTACTCCAGCTGTGGGAGGTGATCGGAAGGCTGATTGGTGGGGCTGCGCTGGTCCCTAAGGTGAGCTACAGCCCGCTCCCAAGGCCAGGGAGCCAGTGACTGCTGGCTGGAGACCTCTCCAAGGCTCTGGTTTTATGTATCTTCTCCAGGAGGGGCTGCACACTGAATCATTCCTAGTTCCCTGCTGGCTTTCCCCAATTGCTCTTGTTGACAATAACCTTCCTGCCCCCCTGCAGAGGACAGTCTCTTATCTGCTGGCTGCCAGAAGAGGAGGCCCAGACAGTTCCCCTAACCTCACCCCCCACCTACAGCTTCTGGAAGGGGAGGGCTGCAAGGGGTGGTCAGAGCAGCCCCTGCCCTTGCCGCTCGCTTTTGGGTCCATGAATCTGTTACCGTGGTCTCCTGGTCAAGTGCTAGTCTTAGTTTTTCATAGAGTGGGATGTGTTATCATGCACTGGGCCCTCTGCAAATGCTGGTTCTTGAGAGCTCCCACAGGAGAGGAACAGGGGACCTGCAGTGGGTGTGGCCATGCACCAAGCATCCTCTGTTGAGTATCCTCCATTCCTCTGCAGTACCTTGGTTCCCAGTGTGAGGACCATCTCAGTGTACCTCCCTACCCATGCCTGGGCCTCCTCTAGGGTCTGAGACCTGCAGAACAGTCCCTTGGCCAAGCACACATGTCTTGTTAAGGTGATTCAGTAGACTCTGCTCTCTGTTGTTTGTCATTGGCAGTGCCAGGCCAGTGACCTGGTGGGGTGATACAAGGGGTTAGGCTCAGTCTCTCTGGAATCTTGGTTTCTCTGTTATAGGAAATGGCTTTCCCTTTATGGACCCCAAAAGAACCTCAGTCAAGACTACCATAATGTTCCCTCTTTTTAAAAAGTAACCCTAAAAATTGGGGGATGGCTATAACCCACTTTTACCATAAAAATCTAGATTCAATTCTGAAACTATTAAAACAACTTCATTCCCAAATTCAAGCTTCGGTCACTCCCTCATGAATAAGCCTCCAGACAGGGGTTTTTGATTAAGGAGATAAAATTCAAAACCCACTTCTACCATCCCTGGCCTAAACACCAACAGTATGTCCTATTTCTGACCAAGGATGATAATAAAACTATTAACTTTTAGGGCTCCAATCCCTAAACTTCCTTGCCAGTTTCTACCTCCTGTTCTCAACTTATCCATCTGTGGAGGGGGTACAGTGGGGCTTGCCCTCTCTGCAGGTGAACTGTGTTCTCTTCCCCAAGACAAGTGACTCCTGGGAGCTCCATGGGCTGGTAAGAGCCATTTAATTTGTACTAAGACCAAGGATAAGGAATTAAGGTACAGTCAGGGTCCCCAGAGTCATTGCCATACTCTTTAGAATGCTGTCCAGAACTCAGACTTGGCACAGAAGAGTCCTACAACCACAAATCCAGTGGGAAACACTAAAGCTTAGATCTGGTTAAAACGAGAGCTGGGGAGATGGCTCAGTGAGTAAAGTGCTCGCTTTGCAAGCATGAAGTCCTGAGTTCGATCCCCAGCACTCGTGAAAATACCAGGTGCAGAGTGCGTCTGAAATGTTAGCAGAGATAGAAGGATTTCTGAGGCTTGCTGGCCAGCTAACCTAGCAGAATTGTGAGCTGAAAGTCAATGAGAGAGTCTGTCTAAAAAACCAAGGTGAAGAGAAAGGTTGAACCTCTGGCTTCAACATACATGCGTCTACACATACACACACCACAAAACTAAAGCACCCTGAGGAGCTGGGCCTGAGTCCAGGCTCAAACACTACCCGTTTCAGTTTTGTAGTTTCACACAAACATTTTTTTTCTCCAGTGAGACCTGATTTTCTCATCTGCAAAATGGGGGGAGTGCTATCCACCCAACAGACCACTGAGGGTACACTGTGACATCCTGGTAGTTGCCTGGACAGACATTCCTCTAAGAGAGTTATTTCTGTAGTTCCAGTAGGGGTAGGGTGCGAGGGGAGGCACGTCCTGGAAGGGCTGAGTTGAGACCTTGGCCAGGGATGGGAGGGGCAGGCAGAGGAGGACCTGCAATGGGATGTGTGTAGGGGGTACAGGGACCATCCACTCCCAGTCTCAGCAAGGACTGCACGGTTCTCTACTATTGCTTTTTGTCGAGCTCATCTGTGCTATTGAGTGGCAGAAAATCAAAGCTGACAAGATGTGTTCTTTATCGCTCCTTTGTCCATCCTTCCACTTAATTAACCCAATCAGACATGGTGAAGTGGCCTTGGCAGGGCCCCATTTCCCTTAGAGTCAGCTGCTTCTCCCTTGTACCTCTCTACCTAAACACCTGTTCCTGACTGCCCCAAGCCACTGTCTTGCACCCACTGCACCCAGGCTGCCTATTTGGGTGACAAAGTCCAGAAGACAGTAGAGGACCCCAACTGTCTCCAGCTCCCCTTGGGGACCACAGAGGTAACTGTCTCCCATGGTCAGTAGTTGGGTCCCACTGCCCTTTCCTGAGTTCTAGGTCTGCCTGGTCCCCAGCAGTTCAGAGAGTCCCCTTCTCCCTGCACAGAGACAAGCTAATGCCTTGCTTCTGGCTCTCCTCTAACCCCAAGACCTGCCTTCCCAGTCTGGGCCTCTGAGCAGCCAGGACTAAAGCTGGGAATGTGTCTTCTCTGGAGCCACCACCCATTGCCGGATGATGGAGAAAGATATCTTTCCTCCTGCCTCAGTTTCCCAGACTGTAGCATGGTACTCTTGCCTTGGGGACTTCTTCTACACACTCATGAATTACTTAATATCTTAGAACTGAAGCATTTCCTCCCACCCTTCCTTTCTTTCTCTTTTTTTTACTTTCTTTTCCTTCCTTCATTTAAAAAAATTATTTATACATTATTCTGTCTGCATGTATGCCTGCAGGCCATAAATGGGCACCTGATCTCATTACAGATGGTTGTGACACCATGTGGTTGCTGGGAATTGAACTCAGGACCTTTGGAAGAGCACGCAGCGCTCATAACCACTGAGTCATCTCTCCAGCCCCCACCCCATCTTTCTTTCTTTCTCTCTCTGCTCCCCGCTGTGCCCCTTTGCTCATCCTTCCTTCACTTCCTGTCTGAAACTATAGACACTTAGTGTCACCCCTCCCCCGACCATACACACATTAAAACCCCATTCTCAAAGGAGGGCGGACCTTTGGGAGGTGATTTGTGTGTAGGGGTAGCATCTTTCAAAATAGGATGCCAGGTCTTGATGGCATTTAATGAAAGGAACCCCAGAGCCATCCTTGCCCTTTCTGTCAACACAGGAACACAGGCAGAAGATGACTACCTACAAACTAGGAAGTGTCTCTTGCCACACAACCTAATCCTCCATCTCCTTGGGCTTAGATGCTCCTGCCTCTACACGGAGGCAATGGAGCCCCTTTGTTATTGTAGTCCAGATGGACAAGACCCTCTCTTTCCTTCTCCAATTTCTCCTCTTTCTCTTCTCCCCTGCGTATACCCCCATACCCTGCACTACTCCCGCTGCCCCAGGTTACCCATCGAATTCCACACACGCCTGCACAGATGGGATCAATCAGAGGCTGCCTTGCCTTCAGCTTATCTCTGCTCCAAATGATTGATTTTCCCTCTTTAAGAGTAATTTGCTGGCGAATTCCACGTATTGGAAAGGAAAAAAAATGTCCTGTGAAATCTAATTCAACCCGACTGGCAGCTGGCACTTTCAAGGAAGAACACTAGAGAACCGTCATGTTCACCCTGGATGGGTGTACCACTGTGGAAGGTGGCAGGTGTTCTTCACCTGTGCAAGCACACCTCCTTCCGCCTGCCCCAGAACTTCTAGGAGTCATAATGTACTTACATGGAGGCCAGTGGAGGTGTGTTTGAATTAACAGCTTCCATGGCCAAGTGCATTGTGGGAATCTCTCAAAGCCTAGCTACATACCTAGCTTTCAATCTATTGCCTTGAGGCTTCCTTCCTTCCTTCATCCATTTCCCTTTTCATTCTAATTTGTCTGCCTCAGTTTCCCCACCCTGGCCATGAGTTGCCTGTCAGGCTGAATCAGAGATGCCTTTCTGTTGTATGAAAACTATATGCTTGCTGATTTATGGCAGTGATGTCATTTGGTCTAGAAGCCCCCATAGGTGCTGTTGATGCTGGCTCCTCTCAGTGCATCTTTTCTGGGGGATGTTGGGAACATCTTCAATACTTCATAAATTAACATGCAGTATAATTAACATTTTTGTTCTACAGTTCTATGGATAACAATACATGTATAGATTCCTGTCTGACCACTAAGCTAAAATAATTTTACTCATCCCACTCTGCAAAAATCCTGCCTTTTCCTACTTCTTTGTAGCCCCCGCCATCAACCATTGAGCTCCTCTGCTCTTTGGAATGTCATGTAGACTCATGTGACTCTATTATCTGGTACCCAGCTCCTTTCAGGACAATACCCTTGAATACACCTGATTCTCCCTTATGCTACCATCTGTATCTCGTGTGTGTGTGTGTGTGTGTGTGTGTGTACATGTGTATGTGTGTCTGTGCATGTGAAGGACCACGTCAGGTGTCCTCAACTGCTTTTAATTTTAATTTGAAAGTGTCCTCAACACTTGAATTTTTGAGACACAAGCTCTCACTGAACCTGGAGTTTACTAATTCAGCTAGGCTGGTGAGCCAGCAAGCTCTGGAGACCTCCAGTCTCTGCTTCTCCAGTGCTGGGATTGCGTACATGCTCCTTCTTAACACAGAGGCATGCTCCAGCCTCAGAGTTGTGCCCTCGGGCTTTCTTCTGCCTAGAATATCCTTCCACTAAATGTTTCCACTTGAGAGGTCTGTCTTTCAGTGAGAGGTCTGTCTTTCAGTGACATCTTAGTAGCAAGGACACTCCTAAGAGCTCATTCCCCTAGATCGTCTCCAACATCACTCACTCACTCTCTTTCTTTCTTTGGAGACAGAATTTTCCCATCCTCAGCTGGCCTTGAAGTCGCTAACTTGTAAGCTAGCAGAGGATGGCCTTGAACTTCTGACCCTCCTGCTTCCTCCTCCCAAGTGCCGGAACTGAGGGTGTGTACCTGTGTACCCTCACTCCTGCTTTATGCAGCACTGGGGACTGAACCCAGGGCTTCCTATGTACAAGGCAAGCACTCTACCCACCGAGCTATGACCCCAGCCCCAGCTTCCTTTTTTCTAAGTTTTCTTTTCACTACCTGGCATGCTGCTTTTCCTCTTTACTCATTTGTTTCGCAATGCTGGGGATTGAACTCAGGGCCTCACACATCCTAGATGGTCTCTCTAGCTCAATGGCTACCCAGCATTTAATTTTTTTTTTAAAATTTAGAGCCAAGGTTCTAGTTGACTTAAGACTTGCAACTTCCCTGCCTTGACCTCCCTGGGAGCTGAACAATAGGCACGTACCACCTGCCTGCCCTGTTCAGTTCTTTAGTCCCCCACTTTGGGAGCTGAAGCTGTCCATGAGGAGCAGCAATGTCGGGTGTTGAGATGAGCAGTGTGAATGAAGTGGGTAGCCGGGGAGCATGGGAAAAAGGCATTATGTTCTAGTGTGAATGGGCCTCAGAGAACGGGCGCCACAGTAGGTGTGAACCAGGCCACAGACAGTCTAAGCGTGGTGGACAAGGTTTGCCAGCTTCTTCTGTTCCCACAGGAGCTTTCAGAAGACCAAGTGCTGTCTTAGGGGTGCACGTTTTCAGATAAAATGAATGCCACTACTTCCCACTGAGTCCTGCTTAGGTTTGGGTGTGGAGGATCATGGGAAGGGTTTACCTGGGAAACAGATAAAGGGAACACAGACACAACACGACAGACAGATGAGAGCCTGCTGTAGTCCAGGGAACTTGGGCGGGCAATGGCAGGGCCCAGGGACACTGACACCAGAGCAGCCAAATGGTTTATCACCCACCCCCACTCCCACCAGGCAGGGACCAGTGCCGATCACAAGCTAATTACATTCGTGATGACACTATGTGAGGAGGTATCTGAGTCATACCAGGCCACCCCTCCGGTCCCTAGGGAGGCTGGAGCTCTGCCAGCTGGGAGGAATCACACGGTGGGGATGCAAGGATGCAGTCAAAGCCAGGAAAATCCCAGTAATCACAATCACAGCAAGAAGAGCCTCCACAAAGGCAACTGGGGAGAAATTAATGGGAAATGCAGAGGGGCTGTCCTGCTCCTGAGGCATCCCTTCTAAAGTGGATAGGCATTGGAGGCAACAGATATTTTCCTGGAGAGCCTGTCTTGGGGGAGGGACCAGGACATGTAAGCAGAAGTTGCTGCCTCGGTTTCTCACTGGACCAGAGGCCTCTCCCTGTTCCTTCTCATAGCTGGGTGAGTGACAGGGGACCCTGGAGGCGTCACTTCTCACTTCCTTCATGGTTTGTAGGAGTGGTCTAGGGGTGAGTGATTTCCAGCTACATCTTAGTTACTTGCCTAGCAGGGTTGAGGAGGGGGTGGGTGACTAGACAATGGACAGCCATAAACTCCTAGTGAAAACCACTGGCTGCTGGCAGCCTGGCCTCACGCTCCTTTGCTTTGCTCCTAGAGTTTGACTTCTAAAAAAAAAAGGCTTAGACAATTGAATTCAGGGTAGCTGTTATTACTTGCCAAAGGGGCAAGGATGGGGAGGCACTATACTTACAGGGCCTAGAGGAACAGTGGTCTGAGTGATGGATACTCAGCCAAATGTGTGACAGGGGCCAAGAGTCTTGCTTCCACCCAGGTGTGCAGAGGCATGTGGCTCAGAACGCTCACTGGACTCAAACCTCAGAAAGCCAGCCTTGTCAAAACAAACAAAAATAAGAACCAACAAAACCCTGGTAGGAGTAGGGCTGGAGGAGGAGAGGAGGGGAGGGAGAGAGGGAGGAGGGAGGAAGGTTGCAGGTAGTGGAGACAAGGATTTAGCAGGGGTTTGCTTATCCTCTTTTTATGCTATGGATCCTCTGGAAGCCTGCAGAAGCTCACTGGTCTCCTAAGAGTTCCTTTTTCTTTTTTGACAGGATCTCTATCATTGTATATGCAGTGTTGAGGCTTGAACCCAGGGCCTCGTGCATGCTAGTCAGGTACTCTACCAACAGAGCCACACCCCTACCCTCTCAGAATGCTTTTAATTGCATAAGATAAACTACAGGGTACACCAAGTCAACTGGCGACTTTGAAACAGTTATCCAAGTATTGTTAAAGGGGCGGTGCGGTCATATATGTGCTTTGGAATTCATTCAGCCAGGATTTTAGAGGCAGGGCTGCCAGTAGGCTGTGATTTCAAATTAGGGTCAGGTGTAAATAGGATATTGAGGTTCCTGGGATAAAGTGCTAAGAAAATATCAGAGGTTTTGCTGAGGTCAAAGTCACAGACCCTGCATCTAGGCCCATAACAAAAAACCAGGAGGTGCTGACATTGGTGAGAACAAACACACAGGCTTTTCTTCATTTCTGGTCTGGGTGCCTTAGAGGGCCGGTGGGCTGCCTGCCCCTATAGCACAGAAACTCCTGGACCAGGAGGCAGAGTTCCAGAGGTGACAGAGGAAGCACATAGCAAGAACACAGCCTTCACGGTCTACGTGGGGAGGGCGTGGAGGAACGCGGCCTGGACAAATCCACTCACAGGAGCAAATGTGAAAGTGAGTGTAGATAAATACAAGGCTGGGCTGCCGACAGGCCTAGAACACACGAGGAATGGAAAATCAGGGCGATGAATAAACATAGCCCCTGAGATTAGCAGGTGAACCATCTTCCATGCCCCCTCCCAATCCCTCACCAAACTAGCATCCTGGAATATTCTCCCCGCCATCCTCTTTCCTTGATTACAGGATGTTGATGCCTTTTCCTTGGGCAGGTGGGTAATTTGGCTTCTTTTTTCCCCTCCCTTATGCCCCTCAAACAAATTAATCGTGTCATTTGCCTGAAATAAGAACACATTTCTGCCAGATGTGTCCCTGGTCACCTATCTGGCACAGGGCCCCTTTTCTTTCCCCAGCCTCTCCTGCCAGCCATGAGGAGCTGGGAGGGCCCACTGTGGGCCAAGTATTTGAACTGGTTTACACGGGGTGTTTCAGCCCAAACTCTGACTGAATTCTTACCCCTGTATTCCCCAGGGGCCCTCTGCTTCTGGAGGCCACCTGCCTCTTGTAGAGGACCCCTGAGGACAGAGGTTCTCGTTTTTCTTTGAAGTCCAGGCAGAGCCCACCCTCTCCCTCTTCTGCCTTCTTTAACTACACATGCCCACTCACTTCTGGGCTGTGACGTCCTTGCCATGTCCCCAGCAGCAGTGCAGAGGTGGACAGCAACTGAGTTTGGGGAAGCGGGGTCAGGGAGAACGGGGCAGCCATATCTCCAAATGAAGAGCCCTGAGACATAGGTAGGGAATCTGGAATTGACAGACCAACATCAAATTTCATCCAAAATGCAATCCATTTGCTGTGTGACCTTGGGCAAGGTCCTTAACTTCCCTGAATCTTTCTTTTCTGACAAGGGCAAAAATCACGTCCTAGGATTACCTGATGGGTAGGAGAGTTTGTGACGGGGCAGGCCCTGTTCTATATACACGTGTGAACTTATTTCCCTCAGAGTAATTCTGTGAGGTATCTGTGGTCACTCTGTGGTGATTCAGAGTCAAAGGGGCAGAACCAGAGTTGGAAGAGCAACCTTGTTCCAGGGCCCTTAGTTTGATTTTGAACCTGTTGACTTTCTTCTCCCACCTGTGTGATGTACCCTGGAAGGCACCAAATGTAGGACAGGGGTCACCTGGGAGGGGTAAGTAGGGGAGAGCAAGAGGGCCCAGGTCCAGCTAAGATGGAAGGATACGTGATGTGGGGCACCGGAAGCCGCCACATCCTGGCTTCCCCTGACTTCTCTCAGTGGAGGCAGTACTCAGGTCCCTGGATTGGAGCTGGGTGTGGTGGGGGCTTGCCTGAGATCTCAAGATCAAGGCCAACACCAGCTCCACAGTAAGACTGTCTCAAGACAAACTTCTGGGTGTGTCTGTGAGGGAGTTTCTGGATTGGCTTAACAGAGGTATGAGGATGCCCACTCATTGTGGGCAGCACTGACCTACGGACTGAGGCCTTGGACGGAAAAAGAAAAAGGAGTTAAGCACTAGCTTTCATCCCTCTTGGCAGAGTGACCATTTCCTGAGGCTCCTGCCATAGAAACCCCTGCCCTGTCTCCTCCATCTGTGAGCCACAACAAACCCTTGGCTAAATTGCTTCACTTCGACTTTGTTGCAGCAAAGAGAAGAGTAACCGAGAAGTCACAAAGAACAGCGTGTAGTGATTTAGGGCCTGGTTCTGGCAGGGTGCTGAGGGCCACTGTCCTCTGAACAGCAGATTTGCACTGCAGGAGCTCTGGGCTGGCTTGGAGGAACACCCACACACTCCTATCCTAGCTACTGAGAAGCAGAGGCAGGATGGTCACTGCTTCCAGGCCATCTGGGTTACCTAATAAGATTCAATAAGATTCGAGATCTGTCTCAAACACACATACACACACACACACACACACACACACACACACACACACACACA
>LOJH01001218.1:11163-34972 GCA_001685095.1 Ellobius talpinus
CACACACACACACACACACACACACACACACACACACACACACACACGGTCTTTGGGACAAACTGAAGAAAACAGCTGGTCATGGGCTACTGTCGATTTCCACGTGAGTGAACTGGCAAGGTCCCACAAAAGTAGAGTAGGTGAGACAGCATCCAGGAGGACTAGGTGAAGCAGGGGCAGTGGGGGTTGTCTCACCACACTCTTCTGCCAGTTTGACTCCTCCCACCCCCAGAGGAGGATGCCCACACAGACAGCCTCCCCGGGTCTGTGTAGAAGAGTGGGGAGGTAAAGGGAAGCTGCAGGCCTCTAAGGAGCACTCAGCTGAGGGAGAGGCCTGAGGCAGAAGGCTAGCCCACAGGAGGATTGTCCTGGAGAAAGCCTGGGGCTGGGAGTGAGCAGACACTTCCCTGCTTATCTACTGTGGCACCCCTAGAGCTCTGGGGGTGGGGCACTTGAAACCACAGAGGTGGCAAGAGTGAAGCTTGCCACAGCCTTTAATTTGAAGCAGAGATGGGTCTGCACCAAGTCTGACTTCAGGGCTCCTGCCTTCCTTCTCCAGGTTCTCATCCCGACACCTGCATCCCAACCATCTATTTGCATCTCAACTGTCACGCAGGACAAAAAGCAGCCACTGCTGACTCCAGCCCACTGCAGCTCTTTCTTCCCTGCCTTCTGTGAGTTTTCTAGAGCCTGGCAAAGGTGAAGAAATCACCTGGAGACCAACGCTGGGAGTCCTTGAGGATAGCCAGGGCCCATTTCTAGCCCCTGGACTATGGGGCATGGCGCACTGGAACCTGAGGGGCAGCGATAGCTTCTGCTAAATCTTGGATCCAAGGCTCTGGAGGTACCGCTAGCCTTTCTGAGATAAATTAACATCCTAAGAAGGAACCATTGCCACAAAGTTCCCACAGAGGTCCCCTGCTTCCTGCTCCCCTTTCTGTTTTCACGGTCACTCTACTGCCCCATAGTGGACTGTTGAGGTCAGCCCACCCCAGGCAGCCTCTGGGACCTAGCCTGGAAGAAATCCATCTTCTGACCGTCCTTAGCATCTATTGGGCAGATACTGAGAAATGCATGTCTCTATCTGTAGAGCTCTGGACAGTGTGAGACATTGAAGGTCTGCTCATCAAACCCATTTTGGCCATGGCCTGTGCGACTTGCATCCTGTAGCTCCTACAGCCTTCAGACCCACCAACGGGACTACCAGTCAGGATTTAGGGAGGCTGTCACACTCATCACCATGTGACCACAACTGTGGGGACAGCCCAAGACTGCCTACGATTCTGTAGCACCTGTGACAAGAGGCCTGACCTCTCCTCCTGCGTTCAGATTTGCTCAGTTTGGCCATAAAGATGGCTTAGCCAGTAGAGGTGCTTGTCACCAAGGTTGATGGTCTGAGTTCAAGTCTTGGAGCCTATATTGTGGAAAGAGAGAACTGACTCCCCAACGTTGACCTCTGAATTACAGAAGTAGGGCAGTATACCCCATTCCCACTAAATAAATAGTCAAATAATTTGCTTCATGAAAAACGTTTTTCTGCCACAAACCCAAAGTCACCTTGAACCCAGACATCAATGCTAACACACCCAAGAACACAGCAGGATCGTGGTGCACATAGTTGCCTGGTTGTGTTACAAAGTATAGTTTATTCCTGATTCTGGATACTATGTTGTAGCCTGTTACTCCTCTTCCAGCCTGTGTGCTTGAGCTCTTAGCCTGAGTCACATGTTCTTCCTTGGTACAAGTGTCCTGGCCTTGGATGCTGTTCTCTGGCCAGACCTGAGCCCCTTGGGGTTCTGAGGGTAGCAAGAGAGACTGTGCCGAGCAGCCATGCAGGAGTGAGGCTTGCACCCCTCTCGCAGATGGCTGAGCCTGGCCACAGGTGGAGCCTAACATAGACAGGAGGGTGGCCTGATGGCCTTGGAAAGTCTCTGGGCTGCCTGTCCTTGTTAGTCCTCTCGGTGTGTCACTGGGCCCTGGAAGAGCAGGACCTTGAGTGGTGGCAAGTCCTTTCCTATCAGAGACATGGTCACCTCTGTAGAGAATAATGATAGAGCAGAAGAGCACCTGGTTGCCCCCTGTGCCCCTAGCCTCAGGGCTTGCCACTGTCTATGCTAGGTGGGGAGGTCATTAAAGGCAGGTTGAGATCCAACACCCACCCACCAGGTATTAGTTAATTGTCCTTGTCAACCTGGTAGGATTTACTGAAAAAACAGGAGAAAGTGAGCTGAGTGCCAGCATTCATCTCTTTCCACTTCCTGGCCTCAGACATCACGTGGCTTAGTTGCCTCCCTCTTGCAGCCAGTCTGCTGGGCCCTCAAACTGTGAGCTGAAATAACCCTTCTTCCTTCAGTTGGTTTATGTCTGGATTTTGTCATAGGCAGAAAACCAGCCAGTATGACATCCTGGCAGACACGGCAAGAAGGCAGGCTTGTAGCCTGCTGAGACCCTCGGGGTGAGGGTGGCCTTGATGACTCCCTGACATCTGGGAAGGCCAGGGCTCTCTGCTCTGGGAAGCTGCAGCTTGGGGAACAGAGAAGGTGACCAGGGTCTTTGTGGCAGGCTTAGGGCCAAGTCCTGTGCATGCTCCTTCTTCCTCTGCTGGGATCACGTCCTCTGGGACAGACATGGGTTTAGCTGTTTCCCCTTGTTCTGAAGCCCTCAGGCAGTACGGTGGGGGCCTGAGACTCCCTCTGGCTGGCCAGTCAATGGCAAGCAGGCCAAGGGCATTCTGGGACACAGTGTAGAGGAGCTGGTCTCTACCCTATGGCCATCCCTCATCTTCCTGCACCTGTCTAAGAACTGCTGATTGAGTTGGCTAAGGCTTACCCAGAGCAGGACTCCCAGCTTGTAACCTGTCAGAATGAGCTTGTGCCTTACTACAGCAGAGTTGGACAGATACAGTATCATTCTTTCTTCCTAAAGAAGAAATGAGCAGGGGAGGCTCTGATAGAATCATTAATGCCCCCTAGGCTACAGAGCTAGTCAATGAGGGCTTACCCTCAGGTCCATTGGGCAAAAAGCCTATGCTGCCCCCAAAATCAAGTGTAAGCATCCTGCCTGAGTCCTAGCTCTCTTGCTTCTACCCCAGCCCAAACCTTGCACTGCCTGTGTGGGTCACAACCTGCTCTGCTGTCTGTATGCAAGTTCTTGCCTCTGGGTGTCTATGGGGGCACTAGTGTTCCTGTGTGCCTTGGCTCAGTTCAAGACCCCTCTCCCCAGAGATCCTTCCCAATCCTCTAACCCAGAGACCCTACTCTTCAGCTGATCACTCATGGCCTATGATCCCTGGGCCTTGGATGCTACACAGGTATGGGTGTTTCTTGTTCCTTAGGCATGACTATTCCCCAGAAACTTAGAAAAGACTTTATTCTGAGGTTCTCATGCATAGTATGTGTGCATGCACATGCATGTGCGTGTGTGTGTTGTGGGAGCGCATAGGAGACACTCCAGACATTCAGGGGGTACCAGATGAACCACTAGAATATGAGGCAATGCTAAAACTGCTTTTAAGCATCCTTAAGCAATAGGAGTTGGCAAGATGAGGGTGCCAGGTCCCCATGTGAGAAAGGGGTAACTATTACACCCAAAACAGGAGTGAGCCTGCTTGTTGATATATATTGAGGGAGAGAGGCAAGGTCTCAAGTAGCCCAGGCTGACCTTGAATTCACTGTGTAGTCAAGTATGACCTCTGAACTTTTGATCTACCTTCTTTGACTTCCATCAGGATTTGAATGCCTAGGATTATGGGCATGTATGACCACAACCAGATTATGTGGTACTAGTCACTGAACCTGGGGACTTGTGTGTGCTAGGTGAGTATTATACCAGCTAGGCCACATCTCTAAGCCACCTCTGCTTTTAGAAATGCTTACATTTTTGTTGCAGCTATTTAAAATAGCCATACTATGGGCCATTTGGAATTGGGACCCTTTATACTTGTTCCTAGTAATCAGTAGATGCTCGGTATGTGTTTCGCTTATCTCCAATAGGTTAGGATGAGTGACTCAGCAGGAGATGGAAGTGGGACACACACACACACACACACACACATGTGGAGCTAGCCATCCCATATAGCTTGGTCCTGGTGAGTGTGTCTAGCTGGGAATAGCCAACAGGAGCTGGTGATATGAGGGTAGCAGGTCCCGTGGGAAAGGGCTATTATTACACTAAAAGCAGGAATCAGTTTTTATACAGCCTCTCTGCCCTAGGTACAAACATCCCAGGCTGGACATAAGGTGACAAGAGTGTGCGACACACACTTCAGGTTGATGTATGTTTAGAAAAATAGCTATATTAATGTATGCATTATAATATCCATCTTGAATCAGTCCAGTGGCTATGAATACATACATATACGCCCCCCTCTGTGTATGTGTGTGTATTTGCATGCGTGTGTGCATGTGTGTGTGTGTGTGTGAGCATGGATGTTCTCCCAGGGTTTAGATGACAGCCTATAACAGCGTAGAGACTGCCACACAAGCAGGGGAGGGAGCACAGTAATGGCTGTTTCTATTTCTCCACTGAGGATCCAGAATCCCAGAGACTCCTGATACCCGTCCTAGTGCTGCACAAAGCAGTCAGAGCGGCGAATGCAGATGGGCCACATGCTCCAGCAACTCACCTCATCCTTGTCCACCACCTGGATGAAGAGAGGGAGGGCAAAGCCGACCTGCGCCAGCTCAGTAATGGCCACGCTGTACTCAGAGCTGTTGAACTCTGGGGCATTATCATTGATGTCAATCACCAGGATGTTGAAGGTTGTAGTGACTGTGGCATCTGACGGGGTTCGGTCATCATTCAGCTCAGTGCCCTGCAGACAGAGGAAGGCATCCGCAGTCACAAAAACAGCTGTTACCCATTCAGGATGTGCTCGGCACTAGATCATGTATATCAGTGTGAATTAGCCCATTAAATTCCCACCACAGTCCCAGGAAGATGGTTCCATCTTCTGCATTCCATGTTACAGGTAAGGGCATCGAAGCTCAGAGAGGTGAGGGCATTTGTGTCAGGAAGAACGGCCTGAGTAGATATCAAACTCAGGCAATGGGATTCTAGAACCTTCTAGGAGGTGGGCAGGAGGATCGGACAGATTTCACAGCAACTGAGGAGGGCAGGGAGAGACCACTCAGCTCAGCAGATGGTATAATCAGGGCTTCTGCTTTGTAATACCCACAGATCGAGACTGACTGAGTCTAACATCACCAGGTCTGAGAAGTTCTGAGTGAGATGCAGGAAGGATCTAGATGTCTGGAGGTCCGGAGCCCCAGGTCTCAAAGCACCATTTCCTAGTTCTGATCCCAGACACTCTGAGAGAGAGCTGGGTAGCATCTGCCACCAGGCCCAGAGATAAAAGTGTCCAGGCCAACTGGCACGTTCAGCTAACATTTTGTTAAAGGTGCAAACCCTGAACTCTGGGGCCCCAAGTGAGGTGGAAGTGGAGCTGGGTGAAGGGGTTGGCTCTCTTCATCTTTCCTTTCCCTTGGCCTCCTTGGGATGAAGTAAATATGAAGAAGGCCTGGGGTCGAGGTATATGTGTAGCTAGGAGTATGTGAGGGACACTGTTTACATGTCTCCCTGACAGACTCTTCCCTGCACCCAGGAGAGGGGAAGGAGCTGGTGAACCATGACAGCCAAGAGGCCCATAGCTGCCTCCGGACTTCTCAAGGCCAAGGAGGTCCAGGCAAGGCCAGCCTGTGCCCATCCCTTTCATGCAGATCTTTCTCAGGGCCTCTTGCCTATCTTAGTCCCTTCTGCCACTGCTATATGCCTGGGGCTTGGCAGTCCTTGTACCCTCCCCACCAGGATCCACTCCCTAAATAGCCTTCCCAGGGAACGGCTCAGCAAGCCATTGATTTCAATTAAAACTGGCCATGAGTGGCAGGTAGCAGGAAGGGACAACAATACTGGCACCTTTTCCACAGCTTCCAGGTAGAGACCCCAAGATCCTAGCCCCTTCTTCTACAGTCTGCTGTTTGCTAAGCTAGGGTAGCATCACCCCTAGAAGGGATATAGATGTTCCAGCTGGTGCAGGCATTGTAGCATGTGTGAAGTGCCAGGCAGCCAGGCATTTACAACCCCAGTCCCCTCCGGACTGTTCTCCAGTCCCATCCGGACTGTCCTCTGAACTGCCAGGGATTGCTTCAGGCTCCACAGTCATCTAAGAGGTGTGGTCTCCGCCCAGGGGGCCTCACCTTCACTGTCAGGATGAAGCCATGACTGTACAGGGGGTTCTCCCGATCCAGCAGGCCATTCAGGGTGAGAGCCCCACTGATGTAGTCCAGGGCAAAAATGCTGTTGGTATTTCCTGCAAGACAGAATCCCAGAGCCATGACAGGCTGGCAGAGGGGTGTAGAGTCAAGGCATACCCTCCTCCGCAGGGGGTCAAATTCAGTAGACTCTGGCAAGGGTAGATAGCCTTGAATCAGAAACAGATTACAGTACCCTCCTGGGGCTTCACCTTGCCCTCTCTGAGCCAGTCAAAAAGTCTCCTTTTGGTGCTGGCAAATATAACAACTGAATATTATTTTTCTTTTTAAAAAATGTTTTTGAGGCAGGGTCTCAGGTGTCCTAGGTTGACCTTGAATTCCTTATGTAGCCAAAGATGGCCTTGATTTCTGCTTCCACATCTGGAGTGCCGGAATACGGGGTATGCTGCACCTGGTATATGCAGTGCTAGGGACCAAAGACAGGATTCACACATGCTAGGCAAGCACTCTGACTGGGCCATGTCAGGCCTCGTTTTCCTTTAGAACAGAGCCTTCCAAAGAGGGCAGAATCCAGGCAGGACACAGTAGACATGCTGGGTTCTTTTGTGATCATTTTTCATGTAAAATTATTATTATTATTATCATCATCATCATCATCCAATCTGTGGGTATAGTCACACACATCATGGTGTGCATGTGGAGGTCAGGGGACAAGTTCGTGAAGTCGGTTTTATCTGGGTTCTGGGGATCGAACTCAGGTAGTCGGGCTTGTCAGGCAAGAGCTTTTACCCGTTGAACCATCTCACTACCCCATTTTGTGCTCATTTTATGGTTCTATTCTATTCTATTCTATTCTGGTCTATTCATTCTATCCTGACTTTTTATGGCAATGGTACAAGGGTTTGCTTTTTTTGTTAAATGATGAATATGTTAAAACATAATTCAATTTTAAGAAATATTCTAAGTACTTACTAAATTAGGGACACTTATTTAAACTACTCATAAAAATTATACATGAACAACTCTGGCCTCCTGCCGAGGCCCCGAAGCCTCTATCCCTCCCCTGCCAACTGGGCTTCCTGCTTCTGTGCTTCTGTGCTGTAACACCCCCACCCCTAACCCCCATCACCTCAGCTTCCTTGGGCTCTTCACATGCTCCTTCCTGCTCTGGTCTCTCATTCCCTGGCCTCCTCTCTGCCCTCATCTCTCATCCTTCCTACCCAGCTATCCTCCCTGCCCTTTCCCCTCCAGCAGGGATATGCTGATGGTCCAGCCTGCTCCCTCTGCCCCACAGGCAATGGTCCCTCTCCTGGCTTCTCTGTGTGCATCTCCTTTGCCTGCTCAGGCTATGAACTCCCAGGAGATGAGGACTTTCCATAATTGTCCACTATGATAGCACATGTTGGCACATTCTGGTAGTAGATTCTGTATGGGTGTCTAAGGCTACCCGGGCCAGCCCTGGGGGACTGCCATACACTCCTTATGCCCCTGCAGCCAGGCTGTGGTCTTCACTAACCAGTTGGTCTATTTATTCACAGACCCACTGTATCCGCTCTCAATTCTGTAGTTTCTAGGACAGGCCATCCTGTGGACAGGCCTGAGCTTGGCTTTGTGGGCTCAGCTGTCTACAAGCCTGGGATTAAGGCTGAATGAAGCTGCAGTCTAGGGGGAGCACGTATCACTCTTCCCCAAACCAGGCCCCTGAGGGCAGAGCAGACCACACTGTTCACAGATGAGAATGCTGAAGAGGGAAAGCAGCCAGCTCGGAAGAGGAACATCAGTGCCCTCCTGTGCAGTCCTGGACCACTTACTCACCTAACCTCTCAGTGCCTCAGCTTCCTTCTATAAACAGGGATAATACCAGCACCTACATTGTGAGGATGAAATGAAGAGATGTATTGCCTTGGGACAACAGCTTGGTTGATGCTGTTATGAGCAGGGCATGGGGTACAGGCAGGACCAGGGTGAGCATGGCCCGTCTCTGACTCTGATTGAGGGAGTCAATACCTAAGCTTTCAATACACATGGAGTCCAAAGTGACCACGGATGTGGTGGCACTTCCCTGCCCTTTCCCGTCCCTACTCCAAGGAACCAAGAATGGAAAGTCCTAGGTGAGATCGCTTCTCCTTCTAATTTTAAGGTTGCAGGACTGGGGTTGTTCCCAGCCTGCTCATGCAGACAGCCAGGAGTCCCTCCAGTTCTGTCAGCCACTGTAGGACTGTAGATCCCTTGCGCTTTCTGTGGCTTTGGAATCTGGACCTGGCTTCAGTTCTGCACGCGTATTCCCACGTGCCCCTGCCTGAGGCTCCTCTGGCAGAGCAGACTGATGAGTGTGTACATGTTTGTGTAAAGAGGACTACCATATAAGGAGACACAGACAGGGGCTGCAGCAGAGGAGTTTACTACAGGAAATGAGGGACTGTGTGCTCCCATTCATTCATTCATTCATTTATTCATTCATAGACCCTCAGGTTCTCACTAATTCATTCATTCATTCATTCATTCATCCACTCAAAGGACTACATGCTCATTCATTCATTCATCCATCCATTCATAGTACTGTATGCTCTCACTCATTTTTTTTCGTAGGATTGTATGCACTCATTCATTCTTTCTTGGCTTGCTTCTGCTTTGTGTTAGGGGCACGGTCCTGGGAGGAGCAGTCTTAACCAGGTCCTCCTCGCACAGCTGACCAGATAGGACTGGGGTGGGATGAAGCCAGGGTTACGTGGTTCTTGGAGGGGGCTGGCCCTCCCCTGTTCCTGCACAACTCACACAGGCTCTGACATCCCTAGGCTCCCATGGCCAGCATCCCATCACTCCAGATTTTCATATTCATTTATTCTTTCCAATAAAGGAGCCTGTGAAATGTTTAACTAAATGTGATCCAATTTTGATCTTTGTGAGATTTTAGCATAAATCATTCAGAAACCAGAAGGCCCCTCGCTGAACAACTTGCTTAAGGGTTAGGTTGGGGAAATAGGGCTATTGAATCCAGTACATTCAAATGAATCCCCTCATCCAGCACCTATCCCCCTCCGTTCATGGTCACACTACCTTCTGAATCTAAGACACACCTCCCCCAACCTCAGTACCTTTCCCACAAGTTTACTGACAAATACTGCTAACTGGGTACACCCAAATAAACTTGGGGGACCTTCCCCAATACACACACGCAAACACACATACAAACACACCCCCACCACGCACACGTGTTTTATAGCTCTGTGCAATTATCTTCCAAGATCCCAGGACCAGTAGGCAAACCCAGCTACACTCAGCGAGCTGCCATGGCCACCTGAGTGAGGCGCTCACTTGGCTGCTGCCACCGTCACCATGGCAATGGCAGCACTTGCTAGGATGCTATGGGGCTTGGGCACTGACTTGAAGTGAGCCCTGTGGAGGAAAGGTCAAGGGCATGCTCATTAATTAGCTCATTCAGGTAGCCCCTTCAAGTCCATACTTGAGCCCTGACAATGGGCGAGGTACAGGACCATCGACAAGAGTTCTGCCTTCCATCTACAGCAAGGACTGTCCTTTATGGTACCATCACACTGTTGACAGGAGGAGCTCTCAAGGGGCTTGGGCTCTAGAGGAAAAGTGGTAGAATAGAGGAGGTTGCCATCATGCACTCTGGGGACTTACTATACCAGTTTAACTCAGTTCCAACAATGCCTGTGTGACCTTAGTCACATTTCATAGCAGATAAGTATCTCTGTTTCCTAGGCTGCAAAATGGAGAGAATAGTGGTCCTGCCGAGGGGCCAGCTACTGAAGGTTGCTATGGGGTATGATAAATTAAGACACTGCCCAGACTACTGAAAGCATCCACAAATGCCAGCTGCCCATATGGCACTAAGATGGTTGTTGTGATTCCTGTTCAGTACTGGGCACCATCCAGTAGGATCCTTTGCCTATCCCTGTTTGCCCAATGGGGACCCACTCTTGATGGCAAATTTCACATCCAAGGCATGTGTTGACAGGTTGGTTGCCACGAGGAAGAGGCTTTGACCAGATCCCCCAGATCCACAGGGCATCACATCCCAGCTCTAGCCTCTGTCCCTGCTATCACTTGCTCCCAGGGACTATGAGCTCAGCACGTGCATGCACACACACAACCCTTTTTATCCAAGTCCCATGGAGGTCTAGAGGACTCAGGTCACCCATTTAGTCCTACTGCTGAACAGGAAGGAAGCTGTCTCCTTTGTCAACATGTCCCAAGTGTGGGGTACCCCTGGCATGGGTGAGGCTTTGGGATGAGAGAAGGGTTGCATCCTGAGAAATCTGGATTCTAGTGACTGCCAATCTAAACATCACAAGAGAAGACTATATCACTGTGGGTCCCTCTGGCTTTCTGGGGGATAGCCACCCACACAGAGGAAAAAGCTGGGGCCGGGAGACACAGAGTTTGGTCTCCAATGTGTTAAACAGTGACTGTGGCTCAAAGAACGTGTGCCCTTCACCATTTTCAAAGGGTGATACATAAATGTCCAATGGGCACATGGAAAAATACCGAGCACCTCTGACAGTCAGGGAATCCAAGCCCGGCCATGGCCAGCTGCCACCTCATTCTAGTTAGAACGGTGGTTATCAAAAAGAAACATGATGCCAGGTGGTGACAAGGAAGTGGAGAGACAGGGACCCCCCCACATTGCTGGGGAGGGGCATAGACCAGTACAGTCATAATGGAAAACAGCATGAATGAAAACAGGGCCCTTTACAAGCTAAAACTAGAACCGCCATAGGACCTAGCAGGCTACTGCATACACCTGAAAGAGATGGAATTGGTATGTCTAAGACCTGTACATAGCGAAAGCAGCATTGCCCACAACAGCTGTGATATGGGATCAATCTGTGTCCTCTGCAGATGAGCAGACAAAGAAGACTGCATAGACAATGGAATACTATACAGCCATAAGAAGATAAAATCTACTGGGGCCATAGCATACATGGACCTGGGGAGGGGTGGCTGTATTAAGTGAACTAAGTTAGGCATAGGAAGCCACACACAGCATGATCCCAGTCAAATATGGGACCTGGAAAAGTCTGCCTCCAAGTCAAACGTAGAACAGGAATTACCAGAGGAGGCTGTGGGGAGGAAACACAGCGAAAGGCTGGCTAATGATACAAAGTTAATATGTTGGGAAGGATACTATGGTGTCCTATTGCCCAACAGGGTGACTACAGTTTAAAAAAAATGCAGCTATGCATTTCAAAAGAGCCAGGGGAGGGAATGTTGAATATTTCTACCATGAAGGAATGGTAAGTGCTCAGGGTGATATATATGTTAATTTCCCCTGATTTGATGATTATCAACAGGGTTTATGTGTTGCAAAGCATAACACTTTATACCAAAAATATATGTAATTGCTGTCATTTAAAAAATAAAGAAAATCTTAGATTAAAAAAAAGAACTTACTTCCTTAAAAGTTCTAGCTTAAATCCTCCATGGTGAGAGGTGGCCCATAGGGCCTGAGGAACAAGGCTGGCATTAGTGGGTTACCAGTACCCATACAGACACTGGGTATTGGAGACTTATGGACTGGCAGGGATGGTGTCTGTGGGCCGACTGGGACATGCAGTGATACTAAAAAGACGCCAGTGACGGTTAGAAGATATAGGTAGAAAGCCAGCCTCCAGTGCCAGGTACCCTGAGGCAAGAGGGGGTGCCCCTGAGAAAGATGTCAGCGGATATGCAGAGGAACTCTTTAAGCTGAGGATCCATCAAAGTCACCAATAGGGAGGGTCTCTGGCTATCTCTAGAGAATGAGTTTAAGATCAAAGGGAATTGGGCAGGGAAGGAGGGACCCTGAGAGCCAGGTGTGAAAGGCAGGAAAGAGGTGGAGTGCCCACTAGAGGGAACAGTGGAGCGGAGCAGTGACCTTGGCAGGATTACAGAAGGGAGGCAGGGAAGAAGAATAGAGAGGGCTTGAAAGGCACAGAAGGCGGGCGACTAATTTGGGGTAAGCCTCCTTGGCCCAGGGGAGTACCCTCACCCCTCTTCCCATTCGTCACAGGCTGGTGACTTCCTCTTCATCCCACACCTGCGTGCCCATGCCAAATCTCATCAGCCCCTTGCTGTCCCTCATTTCGTCTACAGCATCTTGACCCACACTGCCAGGTCCGGATAGAAAGCAGTTTCGTGAGCAGTTGATGGAGTGTGTGGGAACACAGGCTGATGACTCCGAATTGCCTTGTCTGCTCTGCTGGGCTAACAGCCCTGTGCTAGCTCTCTCAACTCATGCCCTCTGCTCTGAATGAAAGGAAAGGCTAAGGTTCCCACCCTGCCTCTGTCCCTGTAGCTGGAGCACCAGAGCCACCATGGCCTGCCATGGAAGCTGAACCGTACCTCCTAACCAGAGCCCAGACAGTCTGGCTGGCCTGCTCAGAACTGTCCAGGCACTTCCCTGGGCCGGGGTGTTTCATCTCCTGGGGTCTATTCGGTACACGTTTGCTAGCTGGCCTGATGTAGACTTCCTCCCACAGCAGTGATCAGAGGAAGGGGTGATCAAAGCTCAGAAAGTGGGGTATCCCTGGCATCTAGCCCTGGGCTGGACCTTGGGACAGAAAAAAGAAAAGTTGTGACGTGTGATTCACTTGTAACCATCAACAGGACGACAAAATGACCAAGGGGCCAAAGGCATGGCTGCTACTCATGAGGTGAAAGGGTATGGGGGTGTCTCCTAAGGGTCTCTTTCATGCTCTGTCCTGTCAGGTATAGCCACCAAGCAGCCATGTGAGTGACTATAGCCCCTGAGCCCCTGAGCCGCTGGGCCCCAGGCAGCCTTGGCCTGCAGGCCCATTGCTGCTCACTGGAGCCCTATCATTCCGGCTGCTATAGAATTTTATCACCATATAATGAAAATTGCAGGTCCTTCTGAGACACGGGCTTTGGGCAAGATAGCTTATGAATTAAAAATTGCTATTCATCTGCCTGCTGACAAAAGGGGCTGCAGTCCTGGGTGGCACATGGGCCGGGTGGCATTCAACAATTCTGAGACTAGCATATGGCAACCAGGGGTGTGGGCTATCCCTGCTGTCAGCTGGGAGGGGACCAACTGATATCTTGCTGCCCCTCCCAATGGTCCTGGGGTGGGAGCGGGAGAGGCCTCGTTTCCCGAGCCTTCCTTGAAGCCACCTGGGATAGGATCCTGATCTCAGCAGGTCTTGCAGCAGGGAGGGGGATGTTGGCTTATGTGTATTTATGTCCCAGCTCAAATGTCACTTCACAGTGTAGTGGCCATCACCCCCCTCACACACACACAGCCCATCGCTATTCTGTCTTCTTCCTATTGCTTCCGAAATGCTTCTTTATTGATCTTTTTTTTTCCTTCTCTTTTTTCCTCTTTGTGGGTTTCTTCTCACTGTTTTTCTCACAGGAAGGTAACCACTGAAGGGCAGAGACTAGTTAAAGGCTCAGTTGACATACAGTAGCTAATCAATAAATGCTTGCTTTTTTTTCTTGGACAGGTTTTCACTGTGTAGCCCAGCCTGACTCTGAATCCACAGTCATTCTCTATAGCACACCTGGCCCAAGAAAGGTTGTGGGATATACAGGAAGGAAAATGTGATCCAACCTAGGTGTCCAGGGAGAGGGGACTGGTCAAACAAGACACAAAATTCAGCAAGGGACTGAAAGTGGCTGAAGAGACACATGTAACTTGAAAAGAGGGTTTAAGATGTGAGAAAAAGACAGGCCCATCATGGTCACGTGGAACATTTTTGTTTAAAAAAATACATGGGCAGAAAAGGAACGACCCCCAACAGGTGTTAATATCTCTCATCGATGGCGGGTGGTGGCTGGGGCTTCAGAACCAGCTGAGCTGCCATGGGGGATGTCCCATGCTCTGTCCCCCAGACAGCACCTTCCTCACAGGAGACAAAGTCATCAAAACACTACCAAATGCCCATGGGGGTGGAATCCCCGGGCTTCAGAATCTTAGCCTTAGAATCATTCTAACCTTTCCTCAGTTTATCGGAATGACATTTGCTTTAAAAAGAGAGTCGTTTTAAGTCCCTTTAAAGGTAATCCCGAGGTTCTGCCATTAGGCAGATACTGGCGCACATCTTCAATGCAACTAGAGCGCTGAATTTCATACTTTGGAATGGCATATTTTTACATAATATGTAGTATGTATTGTGCCTCCAGATGAAAAGTTCCTGCTGCTTGATGGAGCGTACCTCCAGCACCCATGCTGGTGCCAGAGGAGGGTGACTCTGAAAGCTGAATTCTCCTTGTCATTGCATAGCCGCTGAATTTGAGGCTGAAGGCCGGGACACTCCTGTCCTGGCCCCTCCACCATCACTCAGTGAAGGGGAAGCAGTGAGACCTCTTGCCTTCATGTGACTCCCAGGTGATGGGGAGGAAGTGGGACCTAGGCCTGCTGAGCCCCCACCTCCACCCTTGCTGGGTTTGGGGGACAGGAACTTCCTGCAGCAAGAGGTGGGAGATAGAGTTGGGTCTAGGTGAGAGGAGAGGGGAGGGAGCTGAGAGGGTGGGGGTGGGGAGTCATGGAAGGAGAGGAATCTGTCACCAGTAGGCAGCAGCCTTGGATGCCAGGTATGTGACAATGGGTAGCAAGAAGTGTCCCCCCAAGGCGAGTCCAGATGAAAGAAGGGAGACCTGCTAGGGATGGGGACAGGAACTGGGAACAGTGATGGAAGACCGCTAGTGAGGGACAGAATGCGCCACGGGTCCACATGTGTTTGACAGGGTTCTAAGCACTTTAGGCGTCCTTGTCAGTCACGTTTTATGGACACTCCAGACGGTGGCCGGTCACCGTCCTTACTGCCCTGTCATCACCATCCCCATCATGACTGTCACACTCATGGCATAGAGATCACAAGATTTCCCAAAGTCAAACTGTGAGCAAACGGTGGAGCCGGAGTCAGGACCACCCTGCAGGCATTTTCATCCCCTCTCCGTGTTCTGTGTTCTGCCTGGGACAGCATGTTCTGTCCCACTAGGTCCTCAGTTTTCCCCATCAGGCCTGTGCAGCCACCCTGTCTATTGGATGAAGAGACTGAGGTCCATTCAGGTGAGATGACACCTCAAAGACACATGCTGACAGAGGGACACACCGGGCTTAGAACCTGGTGTCTCGGATTTTAAACAGTTCTCCTGGCTGTCAGGGTGATGCTTGGCCTGTGTGGGACAGTCCCTGCCAATCACGGAGAGGATTCAGGGAGAAGGAAGGTGGGGGCTGCAGATCCTCTGGACTCCCCCTTGCCCTCTGAGCCCAGTGCAGGCGTGCAGAAAACCCCACCTCCCTCATCTGGGGTCCCATCTGGGACCATAGGGGAAGTCATCTACCCCCCCCAGAAGCTGTGAATTTTCTGCCTCAGGCCTTCATAATTCTCCCACAGCGTGGTGCTCAGGACAGGTCTGGCCTTAGGGAGATTTACTGCTCAGATAAAGCCATCTCGAGTCCAGCATAAGCAGCACTGGCTTTTGATGATCTGAAAGGCCTTGCCCAGGCCTGAGAGGGGAAAGAGGGATGCGAGGATGATTGGGAGGAGGAGCAGGAGGAGGAGTGACACTTAAGAAAACAAAGAGGGCCATGAGCAGATACCCAAGATGACAAAAGCTTTAGAGGGGGACCATGTTGTCTGTCACCCCCCCAGAAGCCTGTCCCTAGTCCTTTGATGTCTCTCCTTGCCTGTAAGGGGGATGTGGGAAAGCCAGGGTAATGGTCTTGAGGACTGAGCTTCTGAGGGAGTGTGGGTGCCAGGGACTACCCACTACACAGTGTGTGGGGGCACAGGCACTGGGCCAAGGAAGGATGGGGATCTTTCTCAGAACACCTATCATGTGGTGCAGAAGATCCCCTCCGTCCCCCAGAAGGACAGGTACAAGTATAAAAGTGACTGAAGCACTTACAAGGGTCTGGGTATGAGCGAGCCTGGGGTCTGCATTCAGGTCTGGGTATGAGCGAGCTTGGGGTCTGCATTCAGGTCTGGGTATGAGCAAGCTTGGGGTCTGCATTCAGGTCTTCCAACTGTGGACTCGCAGGGCCTTGGTTTCCTCTTTGAGGGAGGATGAAACCCCTATTCACAGAACTGTTTGGGGGTTCAGTGGCAAAGGATCTAAGATACTTCACAAACTGTGAGGTGCTGAACCCACATCGGATGTGTGCTGGGCAAAGATGGTAGGCAGGAGCCTTGGGCAAGAGGAATCAGATAGACTTTGGTTCAGTGGGGTGGACTGTGGTGGTGGTGGGGAGGCTTGCAATGCCAGTTAAAAGGGTCACTGAGACTTACAGGATGAAGTGGTTTGCACCGCTCGCCTCTCTTCCTGTCTTATTTCCAGAGCCCGCCATATAGTTTAATGTTGGCCGCTGTCATGACACATAGGCAGTTCTGGCACATGGGGGTGTGGCATGTGAATCTTAGCATCTTGCCACCTAGCCACGTGGTATTACTGGGCAAGCGATGGCCCTTTGGAGTCTTAGTTTTCTGACTTGCCCACTAAAGCTGTACCACACTTGTCCCCCGAGTGGCTGGGGTTCAGAGCAGGCACAGAGAAATGGCTCCCTGCTCTACCTAGCCCACCACCCCTGCCTCCCCATTCTCTTCCCCAAGGAAGAGTGTGCCAGCCCCACTAGCCACACAGGCCTCCCCTCCCTCCTCCCCCGAGGCTCCAAGTTCTAGAGGGGAATGACTTTCAAATCTGCAGAAGGAGAATCCATCCACACACCTTGAGCTGGGTAATTTATGAATCAAATTGTGCTCCATCAGGGCCCTGCAGCCCAGAATAGATGTGGTCAGATGAGGTTCATGGAGCTAGCCCCAGTAATAGCTATCTTCATAGATGCGGGCCACCAGCTGGCAGGGCTGGTCACCAGCTAACCTTGAGAATCTCCGAGGGACAGCAGTGTCTCCTCAGCCTGAGATATGCTTGAGGCCTGAAGGGAGGACAAAGGTCTGCCTGGGGCACACGGGATAGCTGGTGACTCTGGGCGAGACACTTGGCTTCTCTGAGCTTTAAGGCCCTCCCCTATTGTAAATGGGGCTCTTTGATGGCAGGGTTCATGCAGCGAATTCATAGTCTCTCTCACGCCCCCTCCCTTCAGGCTTTTACCCAGCCCAGACTGATTTCAAATGCCCTATGCAGTAAGGATGTCCCAGGACTTCTCATTCTTCTGCCTCCACCTCCAGAGTGCTGGGTTACAGGTGAGTTCCAACACAATTTTACACAGTGCTGAGGATCGAACTCAAGGCTTCATGTGTGCTAAGCAAGCGATCTACTGACTCAGTCATATCCCCAGCACCAGCAGGATATTCAAATGCCTGTTTTAGGGATATATGCTTTAATAGAAGGCCCACAGGCAGGAACCCAGCTTCCATTCTGGTGTACTCAGAGCACTAGGTGCGCCCCCCAAGGACTTTCCTTGTTCTAACCCGTCGTGGTGGGTTCAGACATTCACCCAAGAATCTATAGGATCTGTCTTCATGATGCATACCCCACCAGAACCAGGAAACCCCTTCAGAGGATCCTCACATTCACAAGGATTGATCTTCTGCAAAGGACTGATAATGTACTACCTGGGACCAGGGCTCAAATCTCAATATCACCCCTTCCCAACTGTGTAATTATGGGACAGTGACCTACCCTGTCCAGACTCCAGTTTCCTTGACTGTGGGGAGGGAAGGCCTATTCTCATCTCTGGGAGCAGATGAGGGGATCAGAATAGGTTATATAGCTGACCCGTGCAGCATAGCATCCAGCACAGAGAAAATGCTTACCCAACATTCACCGTCATTTTAACTTCTTCCAGACAAAAGAGGAAATGATATACCATGTTGTTTAATCACCGAAGAAGGAATGGGCCCACATTATATGGTTTGCTGGAGGAGATCTGAACCCACAATCTTGGCTGCAAAGTGTATATGCCTTCCCCTACCCTACCTGGAGATGCATCTTAGAAACATCAAAAATCTGCACCGGGAAGGACACAGTTTGGGCCTGGCCTATTCTCCAATGGGGGTGTGGGGTCTGGCCAGTGACTCAGAACCTAACATCAAAGTGATGCTTCTGGTCCAGAATGACAGAGGAAAAAAACAACACATGGAGTAAGTTCAGATCCAGGCAGCAACAGGGAGACACCAAAGGTCTTGGCTTCTTAGGACCATGAGTCAGAATGAGCAAGCATACAAGGAAAAAGATTTGTCCATTGGGAAGGAGCCCCTGTCTGAAAGCAGAAAGGTCAGAGATTGTCCAAAACTCTGATGGCGGGAAGCTTGAGTGAAACCATCCGTGCAGAGGTCCTAAGGTCAGCTTTAGGGGATGCTGGATAGCGGTTGCCACTGTAGGACTTATCAGAGCCTGGAGTACCTGCAAGGTGTTAGGACAAGGCTGTTGGGAATCAATGTCTTTCCAACAGAATAGGCCAACAATTCCTTTTGCAAAGGCTAAGCTGCTGGTCTGGGAAGATTGTTGAGAGGACTGAAGATTCAAGAGACCACTCCCACAAATCCACTCTAGAAGGGTCCCTGAGCACCGAAGTCAGATGTGCCAAGCATAAGAGACAGAGGTTCCTTGGATCAGAGACAGGGAGTTACTTAGCTATAGCTGCACAGTAAGGCAGAGGCAGATCTTGGCACACATGAATGGACTTCAGTACAGCTCAGGTGGTAGGCAGAAGCCACAGGTCATATGTGTGGATTCCAGATCAGGGATGAGTTCCCTGGAAACTTTGGGGACTATACACACAGAGACTAGAGACAAGAACAGTGAAGCCCAGTTCGCCCTCTGTCTAGTTCAACCAGCATGACTATTCGCTGGTCTTATTTATTTTAAAGTTGTCTCGTGGCCTAGTATGATTAGCCCAAATGGCAGTTGATCTTTACTCGAGACAAGGTCTCATGGAGCCCATGCTGGTCCTGAACTCCATTTGTAGTCGAGGATGACTTTGAGCTTCTGATCCCCCTGCCTCTGCCTCTCACGTGTGGGGATCACAGGCACACACCACTACGCCTGTTCTATACGGTGCTAGAGATCAAAGCTGGGGCTTTGTGCATGCCAAGCAAGTCCTTATCTTTGACTACTACAGCTGAAGACTCAAAACACAAGCCGGCATGCCAGCATGCCACCATTCCCATGTGGGTGACTCTTCTGGGACTCTGAGACATGCTCCACATTCAAGCTGGGGTTTATCTTTGGAGCTATGTAATCATTAAGGGCTGCCCCGCAGTCCCCAGAGGCCTCTGGGGACACGGACAAGAACAAAGCAGACCTTTGACCCCGGCCATGCTTCATTGCTTAAGGAACAAAAGAGCAAAAGAGGACCTGAAGCCAGGGTGGCACGGTCCACACATCACCAGTGGCGCATAAGATGGCGTCTCAGGATATTTAATAGCCAGTGCTCCCCTGTGAACCTGGCTTGCTCCTGTGATGAGGGAGGGTCAGGGGCTAGATGGGGTGAACAGGCAGCGGAATACCCTGTCTTAACAGCCCTGTTCTAAATCGCCCTTGTCTTGCCTTAGGAGACACGGCCCTAAGTCACAGTCACATGATGTCCCCAGCCCCTGGCTCAGTGCCCCAGGCCATGGAGACATTTGGGGAATGCTTGATGAATGAGCCCAGCTACACAGGGAGGGACAGGCGTCCCAAGATGCTCCCGTCCCTGGCAGCAGGCAACTTCTGCTGAGCAAGCGGGAACTGGGCTGTACAGGGCCATCCTTCTGTTTCTGGCAGGGGTGAACCGCAGCAGCGGATAGCAGAGTGTCTTCCCAAAGCCTCTGGCTGCTTCAGATGGGGAGGGACATGGAGCAGAACTTAGGACCCTTCCCGACTCCAGGGCCTCCAGCTTCCTTCCTTCTCTTGGTGTGGGCAACAGGGCCTGACCTCTTAGAAGCAACCCCCTCTAAGCTTTGTGGACAGACACCCCTGGAGGGAAAGGGGCTCAGAGGACACTGCTGTGGCATCTTTGGGGTGGTTTTGTGAGCTCTAGAGCAGTGGTGGTTCTCAACCTTCCTAACTCTGTGACCCTTTAATACAGTTTCTCATGTCATGGCAACTACAAAATTATTCCATTGCTACTTCATAACTGTAATTTTGCTACTGTTATGAATTGTTACGTAAACATATGATATGCAGAATATCTGATATGAGACCCCCAAAAGGGTTGCTACCCACAAGTTGAGAACGACTGCTCTAGACCTACAGTGTCCTCAGAAAAGACCAAGTTTGTCCCTGCCTTGTAGAGGAAGCTGTGGCACAGCCAGGGCCCACATGACCCCAGCTCAGGCTGGAAGGTGAGGCAGCTGGGCTCTCCAACCACATCACAGACTTCCGTCTGGATGTGCTCCAGTTCTGCCAGCCCTTCCTAGACAGTGCCATTTATAACAGCTCAGTCTGGGAAAGATGGAAGATGAATTATGGCTTCAATTTCCAGGGTTTGGGGGCGGGCCTCAGGAAGGAACCAGCTTTATCCACCATGTTTGGCCCATGTGATTGGGCCACTAAGTTGGTGAGGGTTACACGGATGCCCTCACATACCTGTAGACAGAGACATGCAGACACATACCCATAGACACACACATACAGACACACAGAGAGACACATAGGCACACCACAGACACAGAGAGACACATAAAGACAGACAGACAGACACACACTGCCTAAAAGTCTATGTGTTATACAGAATGACCACAGTGTCCCAAAGTGCCCAATAAGCCCGTAGTAGGACCCACAAACCAGAGGCAACTATACTAGTCCCTGGTGCTGTGTCCCCTCTTCCTAGGGCTTGGAAGGCCACTTATTATCAACCCTGGCAATGCCCTCCTCTTCCCCATCTTTGGCAGAGCCCTGAGACTACACTGGGTCTCTGGGCATTCCCATCAGGACCTGCAGCTTCACCGATGGAACAGGTGAAGACTGGGGAGGGAAGAAGTAATGAAGTGCCCAGCTGGGAAGCAAGCTGCTCCCCTGCCCTCTCAGCCTCTGTTTTCCTGCCTGTGTCTTGGGAGGTCTGGGTGTGAGGCTGGCTGGGTGCCGGTGGTAGTGCTGGTGGTGGGACAGAGAAGGGCCAGAGGAGAAGAGAAGCCCAGAAGAGAGGAGAAGCCCAAAGCCTGCTTCTTTCTCCACCACCCAGGCCTCTCACTACTAGCCTGTGATCAATCTCCCCAGCTGAGGGGAACTCCCCTAAATGAATTCCCGTGTCCAGTGCCTGCGCTCCAGCAAGTGAATAGTTTTGCCGGGAGATGAAAGATGACTGGGCCGTGTTCCCAGGACGGAGGCGATCTCTATAAATCTGCCAGTGTTCTGGGATTACTTTGTGGGATTAATTATCTGTCCTTCAAACAAAGACCTGACCTCAGCGACCGACCGTCCCCAACCTGGGAAGAAGTTCTGTAAAGCTCAGAGACAGGGCTGGAGCGGGCAGGGCAAGCCCGTTTTTCCCTACTTGGTTCCTTCCTGCCCAGCATAGCCAGGCAACCTGGTTCACATGGCCCTTCTTGGCCCACCCTAGGCCTTCTGTTTGCTTCGTGGGCTAACCCAGGGCCACCCTAGCCTCATCTCCTCCCCTGGAAACCCTCCCACTGTCCAGGTTCAAAGTTAGTGGGCAGAATTGAGACTGGAAGCCAGCTCAGTATCTACCACTCTATCAAACAGCAGACTTTGAGGGGGTTTTGTTTTGTATTGTGTTTTTTGCTACCTGGGTCATATCTGTAAAATGAGAATAATGCAGGCAAGGCCTGCACAGGTAAGATTGCCTGACATCCCAATAAGGCAGGAGACCTGAGAAGACAAAGAGGCTTGGGACCCTTAGAGACCTGGATTTTGTGGTGTCATCCTCTCTTGGTTTAGTATGAGCCTATCATCACAGAATCTTTCTGATCTGAGTCTCCTCCTCTGTGGAACGAGGTACTCTGGTACTCATTGTAAAAATAAGTTGGAGGGCCTGCGAGATGACTCAGCAGGTAAAAGTGCTGGCCACATAAACCTGCTGGCCCAAGTTCAATCCCCGGGACCCACACAAAGGTGGAAGGAGAGAACAGAACACACAAAGTTGTCCTCACATCCTGAGCACACACAGATACACACAATGAAATGAAAGCAGAGGAAACATCATGGAGGGGCTTTTATGACATCCTATGTGGGACCGCCTGACTTAATCATAACTGAGAGAGAAGTATGCGCCTCTGTCCCACAGGGCTCACGCTGGATGTGGGTCTAGTTAGGTCAGGGCTCCCACCTCAGGGCCACGGAAAGTCAGCATTCATTGCAGACACCCAGAGGCAGCTCAGTGACAGTGGAGCTTAATTAACAATCCTGAGTCACCATGCCTTGGAGGACAGTTGGTTGTGTGGTCTCTGATTTCCCTACACAAATAAGGGAAACTAAGGAGTTCAGTCACTATGGCTTAGGGATGGTTGGGGGGATGGGGGCATGGTAGGAAGACCCTGGATATGGGAGCAGAAGGCTTGGTGCCAATTGCTGTCTGCACCACACTCAGCCTGGATCACCAGGTTGCCATAGCTCCCACGTTTCCCTGCGTCATTAGTGATGTAGGAAGGTGAACACCCCACAATGTTGGTTCAAGAATGGGCAATTCGTGTGAAGGTCCCTGGCAGGTGTCAAACCCACGTGAGCCCCTCCTCTCTGGGTGCAGAAGTAGTATGTTTGGGAGTATCAGCAGACCATGTCCCAAGAGCCAGTGGATTTTGGATTTCCAGGGATTCACTGGTCACGTGACCGGAAGGAAGACAATGCAGCAATTTTAGGCAACCATGACAGAGATGGCACTATTCTGGGTTCAGGATGGGTGGGTGGTGACAAGTCAGTGAGAAGTGGCTGCCATATTGGTGGGGACAGAATGGGGAATAAGGGGACTCTAGTTTGCTCATATTAGTTGAGCAGACAACACAAGCTGGGTGGTCAGGGAAGGCTTCTTGGCAGAAGGATTGTGAAGAGAGGTAGGTCCTCGAGGAGGGCGGGACATAGGCAGGGGGACAATGGGGGCCAGGCAGAGTGACAAGGATGGCAAGGCTCTCCCCTGATCTTCTGAGCACCCTACTTTGAAGACATGCAACAGAACAATCACCCCTTTTCTAGGTGTGCTCGCTTGGGGGACTAGCAAGTGGTAATTCACAGAGCGCTCCCAGGCACCAGGCTCTGTCTATGCCTACCCCACTTTGAGCTGGGCTTTTCACCTTCTGTTGGCAGAAGCCATTTGCTGAGGTCTCACAGAAGGATGACCTCCGAACCATGATTTGAAGCTGGATTTGTTTGATCTAAAGTCCTGCCAGGATCACTGCTTGGGGAAGTTCAACCAGTCATTTGGCCTGTGAGCACCATTCCCATTGCTCCAGGTGGAGTCAAGGCAGGGACAGTGCCCATAGATCTGGACTTTTTGGACCAAGTGCTCATGGGGCAGTCAGAGGGTGAGGCCAGGGCTCTGGATTCTGCAGATGTGGGATGGGAGAGAAACTTGCCAGGGAGACAGGAGTGGGGGTGGGGTGGGGGTAAGGGTACAGACAAGAGTGGAGTTTGCTTTTGCAGGTATGTTGTGCCTCTTTTCACCTTTAAAACTTTACCCTCTAGTGCCCTACATTCATTTATTCTCTCTCTCTCTCTCTCTCTCTCTCTCTCTCTCT
>LOJH01001218.1:38905-50796 GCA_001685095.1 Ellobius talpinus
ACACCTTTAATCTCAGCTCTCAGGAGGCAGAGGCAGGAGGATCTCTGTGAGTTCCAGGCTAGGCGAGGCTACATAGTGAAACCCCATTCCTGGGGATTGGGATAAAGTAGAGAGTGCCAGAGGAAGACATTCAACATGGTCTTTGGGCCTCCGTTCACATACACACATGGAAAGGGAGAGAGGAAACATGTTTGGTGTCCCCATTCCTAATCCCGGGAGATACAAATATGAAGACATCATCCTCTGGGTGCCCGTAAGATGCTCTCAGCAAGTGCCCCCACCATCTCTCTGAGCATTCCCAACTTCTGTCAAGCTCAGCTAGATAAGGGAACGATCCCAGCTTCTGGTCCCCAAGGTGCTTCACCTTGCCTTCTCCTTCCCTAACCTGCAGCCCAGTGGCTCCGTCTCTCCCTTAGTCATCCCTCACTTCCTGGGACATTTTTGCCACCTAAGCTTCTGTCACTCAGCCTCATCTGGAGGGCCAACACTCCACATCCCACAGGGGCTTTTGGACAAAGATTCTGTCCATATGGGGCTGGTATCCCTCAGCACTTGCTCTGTACCCGGCACAGTCCTAACCACTTCACACACACAGATGTGACCCTCAAGAGTCCCCACGAGTCCTTCTTAGTGTCTAGATGATGAAGGGCCTGGGAGACCAAGGCTATGTTTATATGCTGCTCTCCCAAGCCCCACTCTTTTGAGTGTGTGTCATCCTGTCCCCCCCGCCCCAGCCTCAGCCTGGCCTGTGTATTACCTATATTATTTTTCTTTACCTCGACTCTGTGTTTCCCTTCCAAGAGTCACTCTGAAGGAGACTATGTAAGAAAGTGCCACAAACAGCCAGCTGGTCAGTCCCACTAGAGGCGACCGGAAGACGTGGGGTCGATGGTGGCCTCTGTAGGAGCATGTGTTATCTTCTAAGGCCCAGCCTGTTCTGCTCTCGTGGCTCTAGAAGGATCTGAGCCAAGGCTAAGAGGTGTTATAGACATGAGCACCCAAACAGACTTTCTCTGGAGCGGAACTGACAGAAATAGAAACTGAAGGAAATCAAGAAGAGAATAAACGGCTCACCACGCAAGTCAGAGGCATTTCACACCTCATGTGTCTGCAAGCCCTGCCACTGGCCATTAGCTCTGGGGACCATGTAAGTCATAGCCAGGGAGTTAGCATCGGTGTATGCCCAAGGTCGACCATTACCACCCTCAGCTTCCTCTGGTCCCAGGGAGGACTTTGAATGGCCACAGTGAGGTCTCTTAGGCATTACTGAGTCACACCCGGACAATAAGTCTCAATACCTCAAACCCTCATTTGTCAGGCAGTCCTGTGATTCTCAACTAAATAGCTCTTGCTGACATTTAAGAATCAAACCATCACCAGGGGACAAGTCACAAGGCCTTTTAAAACAACACTTGACCAGCGTCATTATGACAAAGGGCACTTCTAGCTCACGCTTCCGGGCTCCAGAGTGTGCCACTGGTCAGGTTCTTTAGAGTATGATATCTTTATGTCCTCCCAGAAGGAGGGGCGGCAGGACCAGGTAGCTGGACCACAGAGTCATTGGATCCCACCTGCCTGTTTCCATGACATGACAAAAGCAGCCCCTTCAGGGGCCCTAGGGTGGTGCACAGCCAGCAGAATGTGGATGTTGGAGGAGAAATTCATTCTGGGCTGGTGTTTGCTCGTTTCAATCAATGTCTGGAAATATCTGCTTGGGAATCTCTGTCTCCAGATATTGGTCAAATATTTGAATGGGGAGCAGCGAGTTAATTGCCTTAGCTAGAGCACTTGCCAGTGAGAGAGAGAGATAGGGAGGTGAAATGGGGCCTGGCAGGAAGCCTGGGGGTGGAGCCCAGATTCCCCCCCGCAAGGGAAGAAGGGAAGGGGGTGGGGGGGACACAGGGATGGTAGGTGTGTTTAGGGAAGAACTATGCAGGATAGGGAGCTGGAGACAGTGCCCAGAGCCCACCTGCTGGTTTCAAAGCCAGTTCTATTCCTTGTCTTGTGACCTTGTGCAACCTGGACTCAGTGTCTCCATCTGAAATGGAAACAATAATGGCACCTTGTGGGATCTAGGAGGACTCAAAGGTCAGGCAGGTAAACTTGGAACTTGTTCTCAAGCACCCACAAGGTGTTACCTATTGTCCCCATGTCACTACCCTTAGTTCACTAGACGATTTCCCAGTGTGAGCCCTAGTCTGCACAAGGGTGCTAGGGCTGAAGGAAGAACGTCCCCCTGAAATGCGTGTCCATACCCTACCCTCTGGCAGGCAGCAATTTCCCCCTTCAGTCCCTCTATCCAGGTGAGGGTCCCAGAAGGACTGGCTTTCCTGAACTCCAGAAGTAGTTCTTGCAGAAGCCATGCTGTTGGCTTGTGGTGAGCTGCCTGCGCTGTGGGTCTTCTCCAGGTCTTCTGTGGATGTGCCTGGTGGATGGGGACACTGGGGCTAATGGAAAGATGTCTTCATCTCTGTGCCCCTCTTTCCTTTCTAATGGCTTTAAAGCACAGACTTGGTAGGACAGATGGGGCAGGGAGAGTGGTGTTGGGACCTGGTGGCCTTGTTTGGCTTGACAAAGGGGAGGACTTTGGGGTAAAGGTACACGTGCTGCTTACATGGGGTCCCAGCACATAGAGCTCTAAGCCGTGACTATGTGGGGGTCAAGCTCCAAGTGCAGGGTGTGGGAAGAACTCACCCCCATTTCTACTCATAATTTACTGTGGCTTCAGGATTACAGGGAGGCCAGAAAAATGAGGCCATTCCTGTGCCTACAAAGGTTCTGACAGTAGGAACAATAAGTCACCCTCTTCAAGCAGGGGACAGTCTGACAAAGGAGGGCAGGAACAAAAAGCCAAAGAACACACACATGGGCACTTCTAAAACTCTAGGCAAGGATTTATAGAGAGCCAGTGTCAAGTTATACAGGGAGGGAGGAGGGCATGGGCCCATGAAGTCTGCTGGGTTTTTTAAAAATATTTTTAAAGATTATTATATATACAGTGTTCTGACTGCATGTATGACTCCAGGCCAGAAGAGGGCACCATATCTCATTACAGATGGTTGTGAGTCACCATGTGGGTGCTGGGAATTGAACTCAGGACCTTTGGCAGAGCAGCTAGTGTGCTTAACCTCTGACCCATCTCTCCGGCCCGAAGTCTGTGTTTTTGAGGAGCCTAAAAAAATGACTTTTTTTCTTTTCTTTCTTTTTTAAAGACCAGGCTTGCCTTGAACTCACAGAGATCGGTCTGCCTCTGCTGTCTGAGTGCTGGGATTAAAGGCATGCACCACCCGTGCCCAGCTGCTGCTGCTTCAGTAGTCCCGTGTGTCCCAGGCTGACCTGGAGCGCACCATGTAGCTGAGATTGACCATAAATTTCTGATCCTCCCGCCTCCACCTCTCATGATGGAACACAGTTGCTGGGATTAGCAGCGTGCACCAGCATGCCTGGTTTATCTGGAAGGATCTGGGGGTCTCATGAATACTAGGCAGACTAAAGCCACATCTTTAGTCCCTTCTCACCAGGCTGAGGGAACTGTTTCTTGTAGGTGTTCACCAGCTGGACTGCCATTTTCTTATCTCTGATGCTGTTGATAGATAACATTTCTTGAATGCCTACCATGCATCAGGCACACACAATTCATGTTTGGGGAGTTTTCCCTGCACGGATACTTTAGCCCTGGCAATCACCCGGCTAACATTCTCATCCCACAGACACTGAGATGGAGGCACTCCTGGCTCAAGGTCATCGGGTATTTGAGTCCAGGCCGACTGCGGGTAGATCTCTGGCTACGGGATCCTCTCTCTCCCCAGAGGTCTGGTCCCACAGTAGGTTCATAATAAATAATGATGACAACCATGCTGGTAGTCACATAGGGGCAGATGTCAATCCCTTTGGCTCCCCAGGGAAGTCATGAATCACAGATACACTGGGTAGGAGGTGGCTGACTGGCTGAGTGACTGCAACTCCATCTGGTAGCTTACCCTTCTTGCAAGGCACCCCAGGGGCCCCCCACCTGCAGCCCCATCCCCTCCACTTCAGCTAAGTTGAGCCGAGGGACTCAAGAACAGTGATGAGGGAGCCGTGGATGACTTGGGGCTTAATATCTTTGTAACCATATTGCAAAAGGGCAGGCCTGAGTGGGAGCCTTACGCTTAATCTTTCTCTTTTATTGCTTTTTCTCTTGTATGATTTAACCTTGCACCAGGTATCAAGCTAGATAAATAAAAACTTTTATTTCAGATTAACCCCAGCTGGGGGCTGCCTTGAAGGCTGAGCAGTCATTCAAGGCATCTGATGAGAAGGGAGCTGGGAGCTGGGTTGCCTAGCGGGGCTCATCCCAAGTTCAAAGGCTCCTAGGTATATCAGATCGGGGACCTTTTCTGAGGTGAGTGCAGCAAGGCTCTGATTAGTACCTATAGCCCGAGAAGGGGGAGGCATGCTGGATGCAGTCTTTGGGTGTGTCTGTCACCTGTTACGCACTCCTCACGGTACAGTTTCATTCTGAGGGTGTCACCTAGCTGGGCCACACTGCCTTCACTGGTCTGTTCTTTACTACAACAGCAGCTCACAAGGACAATGATGCCAGCTCTCCATTCCAAGTTAGTCTCTTGGGCTGAGAATGGGGCCTGGCACATGGTAGCTACTCAGTTAATACACAGCGGTGAGCTAAACGACTGAATCCTAACTTGCAGCTCTGCACACAGACCATAGACTGACATGATTGCTTGGTGTCTATGGCGAAAAGATGAGAGTTTTGGAAGCAAGAAACCTTTTGATTTGAATCCTGGGCATGTGCTTAAGTGGACTTCATATAGTCTTGTGCACTTTAATGTCTTTTTCTCTAGAAGGGCTCTAGCTAGCCACATTCCTGCTGGATAATAGATGATACCATGGCCAAGGCCAGGTGTCCCCCATGTGCAGAGAGGCAGACAAGAGGGTCAAGGGAGTGTGGATTATAATAGCAAAATCCCAAGTTTGCACAGACGGAATCATATGCAGTAGTGGAGATGAGCAACTCACCTCACGCCAGCAACATGTGAGGATTTGGAATAGAGTGGAAGATGCATGTCTCCAAAGCACAAGACTTTAAAAATGAAGCCGGTGTACGCCTTTAATTCCAGCACTCAGGAAGCAGAGGCAGGCAGATCTCTGTGAGTTCNAGCTAGTTCCAGGACAGGCTCTAAAACTACAGTGAAACCCTGTCTCGAAAAACCCAAAAAACAAAAAGTACAAAGACAACTACATCCAAATAGTGTGTGATGTACACATATGTGCCATTTTCCCAAAGCAAGGGGATGAGGAAGAGGTGGATTGGAAGAAGTGGCCCTGCTGACCCAAAGGAAAGGAAGTGGTGGCTGAGAGAGGATCACAAAGGCAGATGTAAGGTTCGAGTAGTGGCCCTCACAGTGGGCTCTCAGGTGTCCACGATATCACTAACAGCAAGAATGAGCTAGGCATAGTGGCGCACGCCTTTAATCCCAGCACTCAGGAGGCAGAAACAGTTGGAATCCTGGGAGTTTGAGGCCAGACTGGTCCACAAAGTGAGTTCCAGGACAACCACAGCTACATAACAGAGAGACCTTATCTCAAAAATAAAAAAGTCAAGAATGAAATAAAACAGCCATACATGAACCAAAATTGACAACGGGCAAAGAATTCTGCTTAAATCAATTCTGAGGTATGCCGAGTTAAAGGAGAGAGAGAACCTAAATGACATGGCGGATAGTTTCATAATCCTCCCAAGACACACGAGGCCTTGGAAGTTCATTCAAAGATGAGGACAATAAGCACCAGGAGCCAAAGAAAAGAAACAAGCAAACTGCTGTGGGGGTGGGTGGAGAAGATGAGGATCTCCCATCATGCCCCACTGCTGCAGCCATCTCAGAAAGGACTGTGTCAGAAGTAGCTCCCATCCTGAGCTGTCAAATTAAAGGGTCTATGACTTCATTCCTGTCTGGTGGGGCAAATAGACTCAAGAGCCAGCAGTGGGGGTGGTCTGAGGATGTGTCCATAGGATAGCAGGCACCTGGGAGGCCACTGTCACCCAAGGAAGGGACATTCCTGCCTGAGATGAGAGTCATAAAGACCACAGGGTGCAGAAAGGAGGATCTCAGACTGTCCTTGCCATGAAACCTTTGTGAAGTCCCCCTGACCTGTGAGAGTCATAGGCAGGGAGCAAATGGCAGGCTGCAGTTTCCTGGCCAAGGGACTCCTGGGTCCTGTGTAAGGACAAGGGGGTTCCTCCATACCCAGATAGCAATAAAGATCGTTTGCCGCAGAGTTGGTATACAGACCATCACTAGAAGGAACTGCTGGCAGATAGGTGGCCCTGAGAGGGGAGGAGGAAGCAGCCTGTGGACCTCTGGGCTTCACCCGAAGGAATGGAGGACCGCGCAACATGCTGTCATCATTTTGAAACTGGGGACGCAGGGCACTGTGAATGGCGCAAAGTGTGCTTAGATAATTCAATTCACCATTCCCAACCCAGAGGCTATGTCCCTAACTACTGTCAAGAAAGAGAACCATAGAACGCTGATGGGCTGCGCCTGGGACAGCACACGGCAGCACATTCCCTGCAGCTATAGCTAGAGAGACAGCTTCCCAATAGACAACAGCTGGCAGAGGGCAAGGCCGAAAATCCCCAGAGGCCCATCATTGCACCATGCTCAGCAGGTGATGTCTGCCTGGGTGAGGGACGGGGTGCTCTGGTATGGGTGCTGATGTGGGTCAAGGGTGGACACTCACGGTTGCAAACAGAGTTGCTAACCTTAAAGCTTTCAGCCTAGGCCTCCAGCAGGGCTCAGTAATAGAAGTGTGTGCATGTGTGTTTCCCCTCCTTTACTTGTATTCTCTATTTTCACATTATCACTAGGGCCTGCTCACACCCCTTTAACCTTATCCTGGAGAGGCTGTGAAGCTACCTTGGTGGACTGTTAATGAACTAATATTCAATATTCATGTCTTCCAATTCTGATCAGATGACAGCCTACCCTGGGAGGCCCTAGCCATGCCCAGCCATGCCCAGGAACCCACTCTCTTTTTCCTTCAGGCCCTCAAACATCAGCCCTGTTACTTCTCTCTGATCTGCCCTCCATGTCTCCTTGTCTAAGCCCGCATAGGTCAGCTACATGCTAGGTCTGAAGTCTGGAGCTTCCGGGTATCCAGTGTGCCACTACAAGCCAGAAGCTGGGTGGGTTAGTCAAATTTCCAAGGTAATTCTGCTTCTGCACTTTCTCTTCCTAGAGGGAGGAAAATGCATAGCAGCTTAATCACAAGGCTTTGATGTGTGCTGCTGGATGGTCTCCCACGATGGCTGCCCCAGCAGGCTGTGGCCAGGGGCCTGACGTAGCTGCTGTTGTATATGTGTGTGGGTTCATAAAGTCAGACTATAAATAACTATTCCCCCATGTGTAGGAATGCACACTTGCATATGCACATCAATTTTTCCTCCTAAACAATCTATTTTCAAAAAAATATCTCATCTGATAGCAAATCCAGGAAGGAGCCCAGCACTTCGCTGCCCTCCACCATTGTGCCTGGCATGTCCCCTGTGTGATCCTGCAGATGAGATTGATGTGCTGTAAGATGATGGGTGAAGGGTCGGAACGGGCATACTTCTCATTTATTTTTTTATTCTAGACTACTCCTTCCTAAGCAGTCTTCTTTTCTCTCTGTTCCCAGTCTGCCCTGCTTCATCCCGATGAGTCCCTGGAGACCCTTGATCCTAATTACCTCCCGGATGTGTAACTTCAATACCACACCCGTATATATGTAATTCACACATAAAGAGTAAGCTACGTCTCACCCTCCTAAGTAGGAAACTTCACGGCCTTGGTTCACGACATCGCCTGTGGAGCACACGTGCAGAGCTTCGCATGGTGAGGTCCTCAGTGTCACCTGTCCCCACCCCAGCTTCTAACTCAACAGGTTTAGGGGGGCCCGGATTTCACATCTCCAGCAATTTCTTGGGTGATGCCAATGCCGCTGGTCTGGGGACCTCTGTTGTCATAGATACTGAGTGTTCTCTGGAGCCCATGAGCTGGGAGGTTCAATGCCCGCTCTGCCACTTAGTAGCTATGGCCCTTGGCCAAGGGAGGCACACATCTTGTCTTTCCCTGTCTAGAAATGGATTAATATCTGTCTCTCCTTCATTGAGTCTTAGGAAGGAAAACTTGTGGTCAGCCAGACCAGTTGGTGTTCTCCTCTCCTCAGTCTTTGGTGTGCATGCACACACAGAGAGCAGATGGGGAAAGATATTAACAGCTGTAAGAGATCGGCCTCTTTTCCTTCTGTCTTTAAATTTTGTTTTCCTACTATCCTTCCTTTCCTTGCTCCCTCCCTCCCTTCTTTTTTTCAATTATTTTATTTTTGCAGCAGAGCCTTATGTAGTCCAGGTTAGCTTCAAACTCACCCACCTGCTATGCAGCCAAGGATGATCTCCAACCTCTCTGATCCTTCCACCTCCAGCAAGTGCTGATATCAGAGGTGTGCACCGCCATGGCCAGTTTTATGTAGCACTGAAAGGCTAAGCGAGCATCTGACTAACTGAGCTACATCCACAGCCCTAGGGTTCTTAACCTCATCTTATAGGTTAACACCATGAAGCCTGCAACAAGTCAAACATCCTTCAGAAACACAACTCTGGTTGGAAGCAAAGCGTGTCCTCAAACCCACCAGTTTGGATGCTCAGTCCAGGACTCTACATGGGGAAGACAGCATTCCTTGCAGTAGGACTGTCCTGTTAGAGGAGGGATGTAGCTAGGGATATGGCTAGGCTATTCAGACTTCAGGCTGGGACAGGAGCCCTTAAAGGCCTTTGTAGCCTGGCATGGGGAGGATGATGCCCCTGGTGCCCAGGATGGCAGGCACAGGAAGACATTGGGATCATGCCAAGTCCTTGGTGGGAAAGAACCTTGTCATTCATCAGGCTCAGTGTGGTCATGAGGGGCGGGGAACAAATTGATGGTGACGGAGCCATAACTTACCACGGAAGGCCTCTTTGTTCTCGGCAAAACAGAGGGATCATTAGTAGTGGGGAGAGCACTTGTGGGCCGATATAAATCCCCTTGCTTGTGGCTGATAAACAGCCCCAAGGGGACAGGGCCTCAGGTCTGGATGGGTTAACTGCATGCTCTGGATATTAGCCTGTGTGTACCTGGTTGGGGCATGTGGGTCTTGACATAAACCCAGAGCCATTACAACCAGCCCAGGCGGCAGAGGCACCTGAGGCTCAGGTGGCCCCCAGGACCCCAGAACATCAATCATTGCATGAGTATACATCAGGGTCTACTCTGGGCTGGTTCCTGTCCTGGGTACCAGAATGGGGACATGGCAGAAGGCATCAGAGGGATTCAGGGAGCAAGTACCAGTTCCTACAGATGCTCAACCCAGACTGGCTGCATCTGCTCTACTTTGGGGCTCACTGGGCTTACAATGCTCATCACAGGAGCAAGTCACATGATCTATAAACCACTTTGACACAAGTACTCTTTCTGTTCCCAATATATGAGTGACAAGTAAGTCAGGGACCCAACCAACACAGCCAGCTCGGGAGAGCCTCCCTCCTCCCTCTGGATCCCCATGCCTTTCTCTCTTTTGGGAAATGCTCTGACCACGTCACTTTCTTTTCTTGGGGTGCAGGCTGGGGTGGCCTGACTTTCTCCTCCTCCTAATCTGTCTGGCTTGCCTGAATTCACCAGGATGACCCTTCAGAGACTGTGCACTGAACAGGGACACTATGAGCACTATGAGTGCATGGAGTAGGAACGGAGCCAGTGTTTACGAGTGAGGGTGAGTTAGCCCCTGGACAGCGCCTCAGAGCTGTCACGGGTTGGTCTCTGGGTGAGGCATGCCTGAGCTGGGCATCTTCTCACACAGAGCCATCAATTAAGTCAGTTGCTATTCTCCACGGCCAAGGGATCTATTGGTTGGGAGGGGGCTGCGGTGTCTCCCGCCGTGATACCCTTGTGCTACCTGAATGCCTGTCAGCTGCAAGTGTGACTAGAACATGAAATCAGACAGGAGCAGTTCTATTTGTTCCAAAGTGATGTAAAAATTGCCACCTTTTCACCAAATAAGAACAGAAATCCCAGCGCACCGAAGGAGGTGAGATAAGGGTCACCACATTCCAGGCTCAGAGCCCCAGAAGTCCCGCAGCTTCAGACCTTGGACAGTAGCACACATTCCTCTTCCCAGGGCCCCCAGACACCACAGCCTTTTAACCCTGTGCCTCCCTTTTAAGTTCGTTCCCTTCCTTCGCAAGGACTGTAACTAGAGACAGGTCTGAAATGCCATTCCATGTAGTCCACAGCTCTTTGAGCCTGAGCTCCCAGCAGCAGTGGCTCTCTCGAGATATGTGTCAAACACCGCAGACTTGGGCTTACCTGAGACAATCGTGTAGCCAATCCCCCGGGGTCTCCCTTTATCCTGGTCCACAGCAGTGATCACCCGAACAGTAGTGCCCTGGTTGGGGGAGAGAAGGGACTTGAGTTCAGTCGCCTGTATTCCAGACTGCTACCTTTCTTTGTGGGTGTCCTAGCATTCTTACTTTCCCTCCCCAAGCCAACTCCCAACTACAGAGCTTACCCAGGAAGTGGGTACCACGTGACATTGCTCCTGACTCCAGGGACTTTGCCTTCAGCCCCCATTCCCTCACAACACTGATGGTCAAGGGACTGGGAGCTGAGGGAGTCAGGAAAGGGAGTATGGACTTTCTTCTCCCAGAGCCAAGGGTCAAGGACAGGCAATAGATGGACCAGTTGCTGTACACATCTGGGGGTGATGAGATGGACAGATGAAAGCACAGGAAAGGGTGGTTATCCACCTAGTCCACCCAGAGGAGCCTGGAAAGGGGTGTCCAGATGGCAGCCTTTAGGATGGATTGTGAGGAATTAGCAGGAGTTCTTCGAGGAAAGAAGAAGAGAGGGAAAACACCTCAGGGAGAAGGTACAAGCCAGGCCAGGGCTTGGCTGTGTGTACTTCCAGGGAGGGATGCTGGTAAGTAACCGTTCACTGATGGCAGTCCATTGAATGAACAAATAAATGTATGCAAGGAAGAAATTGACATCATCACCATGGCCACCACTTGCTGAGCTGTCCTTTGCCAGGAGCAATTGCCTCCCCCTCTCCAGGCTCCCTCATACCACTGCGTAGGTCAGCTGTCCCTGTCCACCCTGTACCTGAGGGTTATGTCCTAGAAGGTTTCCCTGGGTGATGGACAGTTAGACAGGCCCTGCCTCCATCTTTTGGGGGTGGAAGTATCCTCCCAGTACTCACAAGTCTAAAAGGGGCTCTTGTGGCCTTGTCTGCATCTCACTCACTCACCCTGAGGGGCAAGTGCATCCCTTCAAGTCCTCCCAGGCTATCTGTGCATCCCTCCAAGTCCTCCCAGGCTATCTGCGAAGATACAGCAGGAGCTGCAGCCTCCTCCCCCAGATAACACTGTTCTTCCCAAATGCCTTTCCAGCCTCCCTTAGCCTAGAGTGCAGAAGGTGGAATGCCTCCAAACTCCCTGAGGGAATGTGGGAATATCTCAGGATGTGTACAGAGGCCAGGCCATATGGCAAACAGGCCCAGCCCTTTCTTCATCCTCTCACCTAGGGAACAAGAGTTCTGGTTGATCCTCTGGACTTGTTAAGGAGTTGAATAGGCTATGGGAAGAACCAAGTGGCCACACTGAAAAGCACACCTCCCTAGACACAGAGGGTTGCTTTAAATGCTGGCCCAATGAACTCAGGTGCCCCCAGCCGCCCAATGTCCTAAAACCTGGCCCTTTTCCAAAGCTGAAAAAACAGAGGCAGAAAGCTGAGAGACTCCTGGAGATCTCAGAGCAGGGAGTGTGTAGTGATAGGGGAGCAGGCCTGCTTTTTGTCCCGCCCAGCTCCCGCATGGCT